>WBMY01008940.1:162404-201785 GCA_013397315.1 Donacobius atricapilla
TTTTGTTAAATAAATAGCTTTTTCCACTTTTGTCCAAGGAAGTTTTTTTTCCGGACCAGTTGTGAGGGAGGGGCCGTTTGGGTTTGTTTTTTTCCCAGAGGAACCCCATTCGGAGGTTTCCTCCCAAAATTTGCCCTAAACCAGGACAATTGGGCAAAATGTTACTTAAAAATATCTACTACCTATCATTTTGTAATTATATCAGTTCTTTATATTAACTTCAACTACTCTGCACTGACAGACCTTAAAATACAAAGCGATTTCAATCCCAAACATGGTTAATTTATCTTTCTTAGTATTTCATAAAAGTTGCAGTCTCCTTTGTCTTCTTTTCCATCCAGCAGATCCTGACAGGATAGAGCAAGGCCATTGGAATAATATGCCTGTCAAGTGTAGCCTGATTCTTATTTAGAAAGAAAACAAAATAGCAAGCCATTGTCTTAATTTGGAATGAAACCTAAACAAATAATTTCAGAGATTCAAGAATGATTTTTCAGGTTTTCCACTCTTTTTTTTTAAATTATTTTGAAATTCTTTGTTTTCTTTTTAGTGCGAAACAAAACACAGAAATGCTGGAACTAATCCCCCTCTTCTCCCAGTAATTCTGGTCTACATTTTGAAGACTAAGAGGAAGGGGAAAAACAGAGATCAGCCAAACTTTTAGATGCTTACATGAATTAAATTATCAAGACTTTAAAGTTGTGCCAGAGAGACACAACTCTGTGAGAGCAGAGTGAAAGAATTTGGACTTCTCTGATATGCTCACTCTTTGTTGTGAAAAAAAAAGGAGCAGGCAAGGATGTGGGCTATACTTTTTTGGTTTTTTTGTCAGCTTTTCTTCTTGTTGTTATATTGTCTTGAAGAAAGATAAACAAAGGCAAGACAAGTATGAATTTCAGGGCACTTCCTGAAGAGCTTTGTGTTGAAACTTGCATCCTGTGCATCATCAAGAAACTGGTTTCCCCTTCTACATCTGTCTCTTAATCCACCCACATTGCAGTCCAAAAGATCATCCACATTTATGTCACTCAAAATTCTACTGCTTCCAGTTATATGTCAATCACAGTTACTCCCTGTCTACCCTGGGTGGCTGTCAATCTGTTACCAGGGCAGAATCACTTTCATTTTTGCCTTCACCCCAACTGTAGAACAGAAATATCCTTTGCTAATAACAGATTTTAGCAGTGTAGAGTCATGCAATGGTCTGAGTTGGAAGGGTCCTTGCCGTGACATACTCAAGGGTTATTTACAGTTGCTTCAATTGTATTTTATTTCTCATCATCCTCCTTTAAAGCAAGTTACTTTTATTGTAGCATAGAAAAAAAAAATACTTATTTCCCTGTTCAACTGTTGTCAGCAATGCACTGATAAACTCAATCTATTTAAACAACTGGTGATTTGCTGTAGATTTTAAGCCCTTTCCATAGACGGAGATAAGTTTCTCCAATACTACATGCTTGGATACTAGCTGGGTGTGTCATCAGCCAGTACCTAAGAAGAGTAACCTGTTAGCAATTTCTGTTTCTACTTTTAAAAATCAAACCAACTCCTGGGGGAAGTTAACTAGAATTTCACTTTATGAAAACCGACACAAATTGACTGACTTCACTGGGTCAATACCCCCTCATTCACATGGAGACTTGGCCTACAATTTTCACAGAGTTAAAAGATATCAGACCTGTCTCTGTGTGACTTCACATATACTTCACTGACACATGATGAAGCTTCCTTGTCAGGTATGAATTTCCTGATAAAGACTATATTCCCTTCCTTAAGAGACAGAGATACTCTGGGTGTGATTACACAGTGTCTTGTCCCACTCCAGATATGTCTAGCCCTTTCATAGCCTATCACACAATCATTCAATGCAGCTCATTTAATTTAATTCTAAAGGGCATTAACGAAAAGGATATGATAAAACACAAGGATTAATTAGAAGCACTATCAACAGCAGTAAAACTGTCAACTGGATCAAAGACAGCTGTCTTTTAACCCACTTAGCTTTTCAACAGCAGCTATGGAAAAGCATTACAAATATTCTATATTTTTTTGGAATAGTTTTTTAAGCGTGAAAGATGCACTTTAGTTGATCAGGCCTATTAAATAGGTCCTCTTTTTGTTTTAAAGGTGATCAGAGAAGCCTGTGAATGGTCACTGAAGGATGCTGTCTTCTTGCTCTAGCAACACAAAGGAGGACCAGCTGGTGTTGCAGCAGAAGCATTGGTGATATTACTACATGCTACATGGGAAACATCCAACTCCTCCTGAGACCTTGTTGCAGACAAGAGAAAGAAACAGTCAATATTTTTGACTGTGTTAAAGATCTGTGTCTCATCATCTGAACTTCTTGTGGCTACATATGCAATCATCTCCTGTCTTCAGCATTTTACAAACATAGGCACTTGGGCCAACTGGTTCATTACACACCAATACCAGTCAAATACATTGCAATTTGCAACTACCTTGCCCTTCTTCTTCCTCTCACAACTTAAAACTGGATGAAATGATATCCTCATAACAATCAGAGGGACTTGTGTATGAACATTCATTGTGTCATTTATCATTTCTGTATTTCTTTCTCACTGTAGTGTTCACCGAAGGTGAGCAGAACGCTTCCACCCCCACAATATCATCAAACTGTTTTGCCAGAAGCTCTGCAGATAAAAGGCCACTGGTGGTTAACAATGTTGTCAGTGGTGCCTGGAGCAAACAGACCTCTTTGCTTGTCCATAGGCATCTTTTACAGTTACACTTTCCAGTTTCTCATGTTCAAAAGTTTATCACTACATTACATATTACAAAGTAGAGAACAATTCACGAAGTATGATCCATGAAGCTCAGCCTCTAGAGACATCCAGTACACCATGGGGGGCATTTTCCAAAGATAACGAAGACTGGTTTGGAAAGAATGTGTAGCAGGGGAACTTTTTTGGAAGCAGACAGTCATAGGGAGAGAGGAACAGAGGAACACAGGACAGAAAAATAGAATCGAGTATCAGAGCCAACTAACATGAAAGGGGATTTAAGGCCAGGATGTCTGAAAGGAAAATTCTTATGTTTACTGAGAATAAATTATTGTTAATATTTTTAAGATCAGATTTGCACAGTGTTAGCATAATGGAAGCAGTCCCTGAAACTAAGTTTTCTTATATGTATTTCTAACAGCTGACATGAGCTTTAAATATCTTTTTATGTAGGCGCAGTTCAACTTCTCCCCAAAATGTTCTGTTCTTTCCTTCCTTTTACTTCACTGTGAAATCACTCATCTTTGAGGACAGTCCACCTCTTCCTCCTGATGCCTTATCTCCTGCACCTCCAATTAAAATCCTCTGGAATATCACCGTTGATGTCACCAGCAGATGGCTTAGACAACAAATTAAGACATGGGGTGAAAGAGGTATTTGTAGTGGGAACTAGTCAACTATCAAGAGACTGGGGGCCTATTTTCATGGCAAAATGAATGCTTGTTTCCTTAGAGATGAAAAATGAGGATGGTCCTTTAGATGAAGGAAATCTCAGTGATTAGAAAGTGAATTGCATTTAGAATTTTTTTATGTATTCAGTGAGATTTCCATAACTGTTTACATCCATAATGAAGACGTGAAATTGAAGATATGAAAGTGAAGGCTTATCTTAGCTGTAAAATTGGTTTTCGGTATACATGTAGGAAATATATACGGAAGAAAAAAATCCTATTGAATTTTATTCCTTTCCTCTGACTATAAAAACATAGGCCAATGTGTTACTATTAATTGTGCATATAAAGCAGGATGTAAATTTCTTTTCAAAAAGTCTGTGAAAAAGCTGTGGGTGGAGGTGGTGGTGCTGCAATGACAAAACTGTTCATTTTTACTCCCGTTAATGCAATAAGTCACCACAAAACTGCTGCAGTAAAAACCAGTTAAACAACCAAAAGAATGGGAAAAGCCAAACTATACATAGCACTGCAGTCCCCTTGTGTTTATCCTGAAGAGTGAAATAATCTTTATATCATATTAGAAAGCCTTCAATAAATTGAATTGAATACAGGAAATTGTCACTCTGTTCTATATATTGTTGCTTATCTCTGTTACTGTCAATTTGACTGCATCACATACAGATTCCTGCCCTCACCACACAAGAAAAACATAGAACAGAATCTAGGAAAGGAGGAAGGGATTCAACATAAATAACCTAACAAATTATAAAAAAGCAGAACACTAATAGGTCATCTGCATTCATTTTATTTCTCCTCATACATCTCCCATACCCCACATTTTATACGTTGTCATTACTTGGTATTAATTGCAAACTGGATCATCAATCAATCTCATATACTACCAATTATATTATCAGCATTTAGAAAGCAAACAGCTCTGCATCTAACTGCTAGATACATATTCATTTGGCAATAAGCTTGATTAAATCAAGATATTGTCTTCTCCAAACGGTTTGTTACTGTCTTTTTGGTTGAGATTACGACCTGGACACTTGAACATTGCAAAACAAAATATATGAGTACTTTTCACATACTTCAGTGTGAAGCCACCTCATTAGCTTAAAGAGGTGACGGTGTTTTGAAGCAATTTAGCTGACTTATGAATATCCACAATTGAAATGTGAAAAGGTGTTTTTGTGTTATTAGAATTAGGGAGATTTTAAAATATTAAAATTATTATCATCCTTTAATGTTAGAACTTGTATTTGGGCAGGTTATTATAAATTAAGCTATTGGTCCTGATTATCTATCCTGATCTTCACTAAACCTCTTTTCTGTACATTTTGTTCCTGATTATCACTGTGGTAGGAAAGCAAGAACTCTAGGAAAAAAATCCAGTGATGAAGAAAGTAATTTATTTAAATAATGGCTTGTACTGTGGTAGCACTTAGAGACTTCTAAGAGGTCTTAATTTTACTATGATACATGATTCAAAAATCAGTCTTTGAAAAGCAAAATTTGTTTTGTGAGAAGGCAATAGGCAAATTGTGAGGAGAGGCAGGGAGCAAATGTCACAGTTTTGACTAGATTTATGAACAGCAGAATTGTCTGTGGCTGCCTGAACAGTTCTTGCCTGAGTTGCAGCTTACTGGTGAGTACCTAATTTCATTGCTAGAAACAACAGCAGTACAAACAAGAACACTTCTATTTCAGTCAGGTTTTCCATGCTGACAAAATGGTGGAAAACTAGCATTGCTCTCATTTAAAGTCATTCTAGCCTTGCAAATGCAGCCTGCAATGCCACTCTTTCTTTTGCAGTCTAGTAACTGCCGTGTGAATATCCTTACAAACATGATCTCAGAACCTCAGCTATATCTCTTAAGAACAGAGAAAAGGTATAGTTCACTTTTTAATAAGCAGCAGCCACCTGAAATTGGTGCAAGCTGCTTAGCTCCAGATAAAGCTACAGCAGTTAAACCACAATTAAAATTTCAAAGAGAGAATGGCCGAGAATCAGGAGCACGTCCAAAAAACGTGCAGATTTGATTGACTCTCCTGATACACTGTAAGCAAGGTATGATTATGGTAATAGGAAAATTAAGTAACCTTTATTTTGTTTTCTAGATCTTTCTGTTCTCTGAAAACAAAATAATTTTGTTGCTCACATTTCCCATGCTGGAGATTTGCTACCTGTGGTGCATTGCAGTAAAATTCAAGGCCGGCCTCTTTAACAAAACAAAAAATGGTTTATAAATGACATGGTTATATTTCCATGGATAACTTTTAAAACAGATCTAGCAGCTTACTTTTGCCTTTCTCTGGCATCAGCTGCCACTAGAAAGTCTCCAGAACACAAGTTGCCCTGCCTTAAATTACCCATAGCAGAGCACTTGAATTTTACCTTTTTTTAAACTGCCTTGCCCTTAAAGAAAACCCACCATGATCACTGGAGACAGCCCCCAGATGTGATACAGAGATGGCACTTTTTGATCAGTCATGACTACAGTGGAGACTTCTCTGCCTCTATTTTTAACCCAGCATCTTCAGTGGCTGCTCAGTAAAAACAGCCCTTAGTTTGCCAGTAGGCATCTCTTTGAAGGAAAGAATTAGCCCTAAAACATGGGTCTTGGAGCAGAGCTGCAGTGAGAAGTTATTCCTTCAGCTGCATTTAGAGATGCAATTCTTTTCATATACCAGTACATTAAAGAAGTAATTCTCTGCTTGAATATCAGATTTCTACCCACTGCAAGTTGGGGCAAGTCAGACCTGGAGCCTTTCCTTTAATATTCTCCTCAGCTTTAGCACAGATGAATTATGGTAGTCAGACCACTGGCCTGGTCTTCCATGCTTTCTCCTAGAACAGACAAGTTTTATGCTACAAGTGCTGCTTTCTTTAAGACGGGCAGTGACAGTGAGATTTTTTTCATCTTCAAAATGTCCAGAGCAATCTGATGTTTCTCTATCTTAAACCAGATTCAGCTACTGAAACTTGTAGTCTAAATAAACCCACTGTCCTACCTTCTCCTTGACGTAGTTGGGGTTCTTTTCTTCTCTTAAATGTTGCTATGGATTTGTTGAAATTTTTGGCTTTATTGGGACATCAGTGAGATCTGAGTATGCAATTTTTCCTTAATTAATTTTCCCAGCCCATGAGACACGAAGGACGCTTGAGGATGACAAGCATTAAATTCATTGACCATTGTCTAAGATGCACCAAAGCTTCTCACATTCTTAGGAGCAAGAAAAAAAAAAAACCTCTGAGACACTCAGGCCCTGACTAGACTTCTGTACTGCAGTAGTGCAGCAAAAAGAGAACTGCATAAAGCGAAATTCTACTGCTTCTAGCTTTCCTATATCTCCTTGCTGGCACCCTGCCCGTTTCTAAGCTCTGTTACAATAATTTCTGAGTTAGTTTTCCTTGATATCAGAGTAGCAGCCAAGCAATTAATTTTTCTTTTTTTCATTTTGAAAATTAAAAAAGATGAGTAGCAAACTCTTCAACTACATTATAGGCAGATTTTGCAAGAAAAGTAGTCAGATCTATTTCTGTTTACATAAAACAGAATATATTAATTCTGAGGAGGAGTAAAGAAAACAAAAAATAAGTGTTTTTTAAACATTAATTCCCTGACAGTGTAAGTTCAGTGATCTGCTCTGCAGCTTGTACTATGAAGCAATTTAAAATAATTTCCAGGTACCTTTGAGAGACAGAACTGAAAATAACTGTCTAAACAGCCAAATACTTCCATCATCAGTGCTGAAACTGAAGATGCATTTTCAGATCACACCCTCAGCACTGTGCTTCTTTGAGAAAGACTCTCCTCAGTTACACCTTTTTGTTCATAATATGAAAAAGAAAGTCGAAAATGACTGTTGAGCAATACTTAACAGCTAAAGACTGAGCCAAGCTTTCCTTTAATTTTAACAGACCTGTTAAATGCAGAGATCTAGTCTGCAGGGAGCGTTTGTTCAGCCTGCTGACTTCCTGTGGGTGTTCGGGGATCTGCAGCAGGGTGCAATGCAGGGTGCCCTCAGCCGCAGCCAGGGCAGGGCGAGTTCACCAAGCCCAACACTGTGCTGCACAGACGAGTTTGTGAGGATGCAGAAGCAGCAGTGTCACATCCACAGATGGCTGACTCAGGGTAAAGAGCCCTGCTCTTTCCATGCCACCTCCTATTTCTCAGCTCTGTCTATTCTGGCTGCGAGCCAGGTATGAGGAAGCAATTAGAGCAGTGCTTAAAATCCAGACGCGATACTTGTCTCTGTATTCTCTGTCCTTGCTTATTGAATTCTTGCTACACAAATGGCTGGCCACTGGAACCGACCTGAGTCCTAAAATATATTTGACATCATGGAATATGGCAAGTCACCACTAGCTAAGGATCTTGCAGTCATAGAAAGATCACTGAACACAGATAAATCCTGTTCTCTCTTTTTTTTCACTCCCCGTGAAAAAGGGCTGGTGTTAGGGTTGCATGAACAATTTCCCCCAGCTGTTTCCGCAGGCAGAACAGAAGTACTTTCCTTTCTCTGATCCAAATCAAGTTTCTTAAAAAAAAAAAGTTCAATTCAAACCAAAATTCTTTTTTCCTTGTTCCGGGCATCTTTAACCAAAATTAAAGCAAAGGCAGGAAACTACTATGAACCTTAACGAATGTGTTCACTTAAATGTTCACAACTAAAATACAGTTCACGACATAACTACAGTTATCCCACTTCCCAGATTAATGTCAGGCAATTCACCCCCAGTTTTTGGCTCAGTGAATATTTCAATAATCCCATGCAAAGTAGAAAGTCAAACCAGGAAATTTCTGAAGCATATTTGTGTGCCAGTCTCATATACCCTCCCCCTCACATCTAGGACTCCCTTCTGGGTTTGATAGGACTCCTTGGGTAAGAAAAGGAATTTGCTTTCCTTAGATGATCCTGGGTGAAAATGGAAGACACTAATTCCTTCAAATTCCCTGCCCAGCAAATCCAAAGTTAATTCTCGAGTTGTTTTCAAAAGATAAAATGAATTAGTGAACAAAAAGTCACCAAGCCATTATCTCTGTACTCACTAGACAAAAAGATGTCATCAAAGAGGAAAAGTAATTTTTATTCCTATTCACAGATAAGTAAGTTGTGGCAGGCTTCTCCTGTCCATCACAATACCATCTACACCTTGTGGTTGGTTTTAGCTATTGCTCCTCTCTCAGGTCACTGTACGACCCTTTCTTACCCCTGTAGATCACGGTCACCGACTTCTGCTTTATTTGAACACATGGATGTTCATTTTTTCTTAGCACCTGTGATGGGCACAACACCAACCTCCAACGTTAACCACACTGTTATGAAGACTGTGCTTCTGTTCAGCTTGAAGAGGTGTGAACAACAGATTTGTCACTTATTCCCTCAGAACTGGAGCCTCTTTATTAGAGTTTCTAACCCCTTGACTACTAGAAAGCTTTGCATGGTTAGGTGGCTGATTCGGTGGGTAATTTGGGCAGGAAGGTACTTAAGCAATCCAGGGAGCCTTGCCTTCCATGCTTGTCTGTGAATAAAGACAAATTGACAGTGACTTCAACCTTTTTGTTGACCCATCATGTATCGCTGAAGAACTTCACTGTTTGAGAGTGCGGAGGTGTCCTAGGGTGACTATGATGCTTGTATCCCCCAGTCGTCTATTCTGTTTATGTTGGATATTGTGTTCTGTACCTTTAAGACTGGTTCTGAGGGCAAAGCGTGGGGAAGAGAAGCGCCGAGTTTGTTTTCAGAAACTGCACTCATTCCCCCACATTCTGCTCCTGGACTGTGTTGTCTGCAGCACAGACACACAGCGAGACAGAGATCTTTGCTTTTAGTTGGTTTTAGCTGAGGCAGAGGAGCTCCCTGGACTGTATTTTTTTCCTTTTTCTTGTAACTGTTCGAACCTGCTCTGGACTGAAAACCCAGAAGAGCACCAGGAGCTCACACCTGTGGCCCACCAGGGTCTGGGCCTCAACATTTTCCAGTGCCAGAGGGACGGATAAGAGACTGAGCAAACTGAGCTAGACCTATGGCAAGGACTTTCTCAATTTGCCATCTCTCTTCAGAACAAGGAGAGGTTTTATTTTTTAATATTATTCATTTTTTTGTGCTTGGGAACATTTTGCTTATTGAATAAACAGTTTTTTCCACTTTTCTCTAAGGAATTTTTTTTTCCCAGACCAGCTGTGCGAGGGGCTGCTTGGGTTTGCTTTATAGAGGGACCCCAATAAACCAGGACAGGAGGGTTTGAGTTTTCATTTGTTCAGCCCAAGGCAGGCAACTCTGGACACTTCAGAAGCTGCCAGGAGATTTTGCTGAAGCCTCATAGCACCTGCAACAATTGCAAGGGCTGTTTGGGCAGGGGGACTGCCTTTGGGGCCCATGTGGGAGCAGCACTCAAGCGGGCAACATACAGTTCAAGGGAAGGAGGCAGCGCTGGGGGGGTCTTTGCCCAGAGAAGGGAGGGCCCTGTGTGGGGAAGATGGCAGAGTGTTATTTACAACTTTCACACTCCTGGCTTGTGAGAGACAAACAAACCTGTGCTTCTTAAAGAAGGGGAGCATGTGAATGTACAAGCATCTGAGGCTTCACGTACAGAGAGAGGCTGAGAGCAGCTGTCTCTAAGCCTGCTATGAGCAGTGGGTAAGGCTCCAAACCCCTTTTGGTCACAGAGCAGCAGGTCTTACCCAGCTCCTCCTGATGCCTCTGGCTTAAGAGACCTCTTCTAATGAGAAAGACAAAATACTATTTTTCAGTGGTAGCTCCTGCATCCCTTTGAAACAACTTCATATTCTCTCAGTTGTTTCCTGTTCCAAGAAGAGGATATTGCTTGATTATTTTCAAGTAAATAGATTTTTAGTTTTCCTGATACCACAAAATACACCTCTCTCCTGCCTGGTTGTATACCACACATTCTGTTAGAAAGGGTATATGCTCACTTTTATAAACACTATTTTCTTGCTTTGCTTTTACAGCCTATAATTGCCTTCCAATATCCCACTTTGCTGTCTTGTGCTCCTGCCTTTAACTGAAACTGAACACTCTTCATTTTGATAGCTCACTAGTCTTCCACAGCAGCACTGTCCCCCAAGTCCCAAAGAGATAAAAACACTTCTTGTGGTTTTGGTTTATGCTGAATATACTTTGCCAAAATTAAATTCCTACCAAACAACAGAATCTATAAGAACCATCGCTATTCTTCTAAAGGCAAGGGATTGTCTTGGCTTTTCTGTTTGATTTCTGTAACATAAATAGCTTTACATGTGGAGGTCCTTGTGTGTGGATTCTGCCTTTTCCATTTTTCCAGTATCTTTTCTTACAGCACTTTGAACTTTATTGAGAGACTGCCCAACCTTTTCTTAGCAATGAGACACTAATTTTATAACTACCTGTTACACGCAAAAAGTGTAGCAGAGCAGTTTTTTCTCTATAGATGTACATTTGAACCTATCTAGACCTCTCTCTCAACCCAAATAATATCAACATCTCAAGGACATGATCCATAAGCTGCTGTATGGGCTATCAAACGTCTCTTTTTAACCAGTTTTGGTTCTCTGCTATCTTTTTCTTGGCCTCGAAACATTATCGCTGCCTGATTTTTCATGAAGGACATTAAGAGGTAGGTGAAAATATGAATTGCCTCCTCAAACCATTTGCAACCCACTCTCAGTTCTCCCTCATATCTCCTAGACTTCCCATTTTTGTGCAAATGTAATACCTTTCAGATTTCTTGTACATGGTTTCATAACTGATTTTTAGTGTTTGAGTTGAAACTAATACATCTAGTGCTTCAAACCCAGCTATTGTCAGAAAATAAACATCTATTCTGATTGCCTTCCATTTCTGGCATCCATTCCTTGCAGCAACAAAGTTCTCTTTAAATTATTTCCAACTGTCTTCCATAATTCTAGGGAAAAAAAAGAATAATCGTCTCAGATGAGGCTTTTAGTGGCGCTATTTTTCTATTTGAGGAAATTTTAAATTTCACTTAACTCCTAGTACTATTGTCATTCAGCTGTCATTTAACATCTAATACAGATCTGCTTCATTGAGTCTGTGATTAGAATTGCATACCCTGAGCTGCTGCAAAAGAAAAGTGACCTAATTGTTTCAGGTGCTGGTCTAGAGCTTCTTAATTCACTAAAAAAAATCAGGGTTAGAAGGCAGCAGAAAGAACGGCAGAATACCCTGCCATTCCCTCTCTCCTTTCCACATTTCGAGTCATACAAAACAAATGCACTGAGCCCTAATACTTGAAGTTTTGTAGGCTGATTAAAACACACCTTTTGTTATTTTTGAGAAGATTTGCAGACCAACAAAGTGAGTGATAATTAAACTCCTCCAGGTGCCCCTTCTCCCTGCAATCCTGCCATGGAAGCCTAAAACTAGCTGCCTAACTATTTATACAAAAGCAGAAATAAATGGACCATGACTTTTCAAGAGTGCCTGGCATTAACTGGCTCACCCTGGTGCAGTGTGAATGCCATGATCAGCTCTGCATTCCAGGTCTCAGGCTGTATCCCAGAGCTGGGGATGGTGCAACCTGAAGTGTCCTGCACAATCTCATCCCTTGGATATTGAGATCACAGCACACCCTGGCTCCTTCCTGCCTGGATATACAAAAAGGACTACACATGTTCTCATCTAAACATGCAGCTTGGGCAGTGTTGGAGTCCAGGGCAGGTGGAAAACCCCCCAAACTGCCCTGGGGGGTCTGAGACCCNGGGCAGGGGTCTGGGCTTGCAAAGCAGGGCAAACTGTGCTGTGGAGCCCACCTGTCTCAGCTTTGACAGAAATGCTGAGTTTAAGCACTGCCAGCACTCTTGAAAGCCAAAGAGTCTCTTGAAAATCCACAGAAGAATTTAGCACCCCAGCTTCCAAGCACTTGATCTTTAATAACCTTGATATTTTCCCAGTAGGTCTGTGCTCCTTCTTGCAGAAGGTGACAGCTGCCACCTCCCTTTGAGGACAAAGTTCAGGACAGTCCTCCGCAGAATCTGTAGCCAGCCCTTCACACATAATCTGCCTTTTTTTTTTCTTTTCCAGGAGGTTTATAGAGCTTCACAGAATTGCAGAAGCTTGTCTGATAGCACATTTGCCTGCTTAACTGTCTTTGCTGTTCTCTAATACCAAAGGAAATGAGAGGGGGGAGGGAGAAGGTTGAAGATAGAGGAGGAGAAAGGAGGGAGACAAATTAAATTAAGGTGAATAATCAAAGCTGCCTATCCTGATATCAGATGTTCTGTAGTTTTGGGTGGGTAGGCCTGTAGATATGCTACAACATACTAGCATAAGAACTACAGTCCAGTGAAGAGCTACAAGAGAAGAAAAGGATCAGCACCTATGACATTTCTCAGACAGAACTCTACTTTAAAGAGGTTATACTCATCCACTTCACACCAGGTTAACCCCATGTTAGAAAGCCAGAAGGCATCAGCTGGCATATATGTATTGTTACCTAACTGGAAGACCTTTGGATGTGTATTCTGCTGAAGCTAGAGCGTGCAGGTACAGAGTGAAAACATCTATTCAAATGTAAGTTGCTTAAAGCTTTTTCAAAATGTGTAGATTTGTACAGTTATTTCATATCTTTCCATTGCTGGAGGGACATCATTGCCTCATCTTTGTGTAAGAGGTGGAAGATAGAGAAAAAAGATAATTAAAACCCTGTCTCAAATGAGATGTCTGGTAGGACATTTTCAGTTACTGTCAAAGGACATAACATCTCTACCTTTAAATCAGTTCATTAAGCAATTCAAATTCCCCACTGTAACTGTTCAGTACTACAAGCAATTACTACACTGGCCTTTCTATTATCTCTGAGCTCTATTTCTTTTAACAATATAATTATTGAAGGCAAGATTTTCTTCACTTGTACATTTTCAAATCAAGATATAAACTTAACAATTTTTTCTTTTTTTAAATGCCTAGTCATCCTTGCTGGCTCTGCTTTGTAGTCTTTAATGGGATATGGCATATCAGGCTACTGGAGAAATTGCTTACAGAGACAATCTCTGAAAAAATCTAGCCTTCTGAAAGCAAGCTCCAGTTTGCAGCACATGAAGAACAACACAGCATGTGCCTGTAATGAAAGTAAACCAGCAATCAAGAGGAAACGGCAGTTCAGGTCTGTCCAAACTGCAGGTGCAGAGACTCACATAGCATCAGCTTGTGCAGCCCAGAATTACATTGCAGCTATTAGAAGAAACTCCACAGGATCACTTGTCATCTCCTGCATGACAAATTGAGCTGTCTCCCCATACAGGACTGTTTCTCACCATTCTAAAGAGGCTTTGATTTGAATATAAACTCTAAGTCACATGTAAATTTGTGCTTGGTACTTCTGTAGCCAGAGGACTCCATGAACACCATCAAACTTTGCCACAGAAGATGCAGCTTTGCTGTTGCAGTGATGCATAAAGTGACATGGGATAGTCTGGGTTTGGAGATGCCCATGGAAGGTCTGAGAAACTCTTTACATTGGGGTCTTCTGCACATCAGCCATGACAAACCTGTACCTCTTATGATACCTGTGTTGTCTCAGTCAAGAGAAAGCAACCGAGAGAACCTAGTAAGGGAGAGGAGCCACATCAATAGACTTCCTACCATTTAAATGAAAGGATGAAAAAAATACTACCAATATGGTTTTTGGATTTCTGCAGATGGTACCTTCTGTTGCACAGTTGCAAAAAAAAAAAGGATTTTACTCAAGTTTTACACAGGTCCCACAAAATTTGCACACATCCCTTGTATGCCAAGTAGGAGAAGGTATGTTTACTCCTCTTTTTAGTTTCCCACACTTGCCCTGCATACCTACAGCTGTACATTGTATTTTATTCTCTGTCATGGTGAGACAGCACAATGCTGTGGGGCAGCCACTGGATTTATAGCTCTTTAGTCTTTTGATGGAAACAGTTTCCAATGATTCTTGCTGAGGGAGAGATTTCTGTGCAGGCTGGAAATCTCTGCTGCCCTTCCTTCTCCAAATGGCTCTGAGCTTGCTAACAATCGCGTTTAAGACCATTTGGTGCCAGCAGCTAACTTCCAGGACTGCACAGTGAGTGTGCTGTATCTATGGGGGATGAGTGGGTGGAATGTTTTCTACTGTTTTACCTTTTAGGGGAAAATAGAACTAATCTGATGGTTTTAACAGTTGTGCTGTCACACAGCACACTGGTATGGACACAGTTTGGGTGAATAAATTGTTCAGTCTTGACAAGACCTTCATCAGCAACAGCAAGATTGCTCATTAGATTTCACAGCATACACACTTCAACTGCTTTCTGTGCATCTGTGTTACTGTCAACTGATTAGAACATTTCTTATATACACATACATCTTCTTTGACTTCAAGCTTTGATGTTTTTGGCTTAGTTTATAAACAAACAGGAGCCTGAATCTTGCCATTTTACTTCATTGCTAATGCATAATACTCTGTACTCTGGCTGGAACTTAGTGTGTTGATGAGAATTTCTCCATTCAGAACCACAACAGAATAATCAGAAAAACTTTTTTTGCAAGAGGCTGAGCAAAATCATTCATACTGGTGGATTTTAGTTTATTATTTCCGAACTATGATGGCTATTTGTTTTCATGCCAAACATTTCTGTAAATCACCTGTATTATGATGTATTAAAGCATTTACAATTTGATAGTTTGAATTAGAAGGAGTTACATAACTAAGCAAAAGTTTCCATGTCACTCCACAGTGCATTATATTAATTAACAAAAAAATATTTTTTTGTCATTCCAGTAATGACAGGTCCCTTCACAAATGCAAAGTTAGCAAGTGTTCAGGGCTAACGGTGAGGGGGCAAAGAAATGTGCCATTTTACAAATGCTTTCAATGAGGGCCTTGGAATTACCTTCTCAAAGGACACAAAAAACATGTGAGGCATGAGATCTTCCTTAACATTGAAATATTTATCAAAAAAAAGTTTCAAGGCTATTGTCTATATGAGCAGCAGAATATATTTTCTTCAGGAAATAATAATAAAGCATATTCTGTGATCCCATGGGTGCATAAAAATCCAACAATGAATGCTTTCACCAGGAAAAAAGAGTTCTGAATGACTTTCACCTTCTCCTGGGATTCAGTTCACCAAATGTCTTTAAGCCAGTTACTAACACGTGGCATAAATGCCACTAAACTTTATAAGAGAGTTATTTTTCCTGAAGTTTCTGGAAAGGTTCATTGCTGTCTTTCTATATAAAAAAGAATTGAATCAGCTGTTATCCCTGTTATCTAACCAAGACTAGCAAACCTGTTTGTTTCAAAAGATCACAGGATGATGAATCACGAAGAGATGAGAGGCCTGTATTCAGAAGCTGCAGATTAATTTGCAATAATTTGATCACTTCAGCTTGCTTCCTAGAGTGTTGATCATAAAACCCCACAGTAGTGACACCATACAAGTAGTACTTCTTTTTCTCACTCTGAAATGCACAAGGAAAACCTTTTTCAGCAAATCAGAAACTGCATTGGAACACCATAATGGCAATATTAATTGCCATTGGTTCAATAGCTAATGAAAAATGATTAATAAAGAGTTATTGTTATATAGATACTGGATTGCATCCCTGTGGAAATTATCTGTTTCTTTGATGAATTGGGTTAAAATTTCTTTTTTTTTTCTTTTTTTCTTTTTTTTTTTTTGCCAAATGCCATTGCAAGAAAGCTTGTTCATAGTTTTGTTGGTCAGGAAGTATTAGCCCCAGAGAATCCTCTGATCCTTTTGAAAATGATTGTCTGGGAACATCTTAATCCACTGTGAATGGATAAAATTTTCCTTATCTTGACAGTCGCATACTGATACTGAATAATAAACATCAACTCCAATAGTTACAAAGTATTTTTTAAAAATGTTCGAATTATAATAAACAACGTGTTTTTCAGGAGTATTCTACCAGTCTTGTTTCATAGTTGTGTTTGATTTATTTCTTACCATTCTCCCTGAGCTTGTGAGACTTAAATAGAATTGCTAAGAGATTCTTGTCCTCTGAAGTGTATTTGCAATTTTCCCATGACAAAGAAAATGTCACTGTCCTTCTGGACATAAATTTTGCACAGCTCTGTCCTGGCTCAAATGTAATGAAGCCATCAGGGTCTTCCTGACTGTAACTAAGTTACAAGAAGAAAAGCTTCCATTCTCCGTAAATACAGATCATGTAGCAGGAGAATAATAGAGTCTAATCCATAGCAATTTAGCTATCTTAAATACAGCTGTTTTATCATTATTTTTTTAATTCAATAATAAAAGAAAATCCCAGGGAATGCTAAATCATTCTCAACTCCATCAGAATTCACTAAAAAGAGCCTTTTTAGCTGTACCGCCTTGTTTCAGAAAGAACCAAGAGTGCTGGCATCGTAAACTGCTATTACCTTCATGTCACCCCACACTTAATTTTTCCAAATTGATTTATCTTGAGAAACCACAACAATTACCCAAACACAATGTTTCCTGTATTGTTAGGAATTGTCAAGGCATGTTGGAGAGTGATGTGTTCCACTGCTTCACTATATTAATTTTTTTTTTTCTTTTACTTGCCTGTTTCATCAGTGTTACTACTTGTAGGTAACTTTTTGGCAACAGGCTCATTAGACTATACAGAAGTCTGAATATATTTCAAGCCTTTCCCAACTGTTGAACTGTACTGTAACTGACAAGACTCACATAATTTCATTTATCAGGCAAGGAGATGGGCTTCTATAATTTATCCTGCTGCACTAGAAAATTCACTCTCCTAAATTTCTGAACATGTAGAGATTGCAATATCCCTTTCTGATGTCAGTCAATAGTATTAATTCTGCTTTCTCTTTCTCATAAAATTGCACAACATTCTCTATTGATAGGACTGGAGCTGGATAAGTCAATAGTATATGGGGAGGAATTATTCATTTTCATCTCATTCAGTATATTTTACTTTCCTCTTGTGGGGTCAGGCAGTGTCTCTCTGGCTGGAAGTCTGTCATGCAGTTTTATTCCAGTCGCACATTTCACATCACAGAAACATCTAAGTGATCTTAACATGCATCATTGGAGAGGACCAAAGAAGAGACTTTGGACACTCACAAGGCTACCTGGGTTCACTTAGTACTAAGAAATGAGTCCTTAACAGTCACTGTATGTGTAGGGGGAAGGGAGTGACATTGTTATAATATAATACCATATGGTTTATTATCAGGTCAGGCTTTATCCTCTGACACCTGAGTCATGATTCAACAACATTCTTTTAAATTTCAGACTGATCATATCAGTGAAGAAACAAGACCCTTCTGAGTTTAATGTCTTAGAATGTAGAACTCATTCTGAATGCATAGAATAAACATAAATTTAAGATTATAGCCATGTAAACTCTATATCCTGATTAGTTAAAATAGTTTAGCAGGAATATTTACAGATGAGACACCTTCTCTCCCCATTTAAGTACATCAGAAGGACTGTCCTGTGAATTGCAATATTAAGTCAGTCTCATTTTTCTTAGGTAATCCAGCACCAGAAAAACAAAACAGAAACTCTTTTTGATTCTTGATGTTCTGTTAATGGAAAATAAATCCATATTTAGTAACTTATACTTATGTGCAATTTGCTATAGTGATTGCAATTTGCTGTTCATTTCAGTTCCCCTTAAATTATTCTAAAGAACTATTTGATGGTAGCCAGTTTTTCCCCAGCTGTCGCACGGCACAGCTGGAGCAGATACTTGCTGTGGGAATCTCAAATCTTCCTCCTCCAGAAATACAAAGGAATTCAACAAGATCTTCAGCTAAGATTCTTTTAAAAAGTAACCTGCCATAGCATAATGGTCCTCAAATGATCATGTAAAAGGCAAAAGACAAGAGAAAAAAGGGGTTTTGTAGTAGAAAGGGATTACCAAAGAAGTCTTTTTAGAATCCGCATGAGGATTTGTCCCATTCATCATATACAGACATGATCTAGGAAAAAACCATCATGAAATGACAGACTTTTCTGAGAAGCATAAATTAATCGGATTATTAAAGACAAAGATTGACCACAAAGAGCTGCCAAAATACTGAATGGAAGAGTTATAAAAAGGCAGAGGGAGTACAGTGTAGGTAAAGCACCCCTCATGAGGAAAACCAACAACTTTACACACACTGTGAGTAGTTTTGACAATCTACCCTTGGAAGCAAGGGCTTAGCATCATAAGAGAACTGTGAAAACATCAGTTCATTGCCCATCTGTCATGGTGGGACACGAAAATAGATTGACTCCATATAGTTGTCAGAAGAGAAAGAAGGTTTTATTTACAATTCCAACAGTTATATATAACATGCTGTGCTAAAAAGGTGTATCATTGGTCCATCAGACTGATACTCCTCTCTATTGGTTAAGTAATAGGAAACAGCATCTGGGGACAGTTGTTATGGGAAAAGGAACACTGTTTACTTAACCTGTTTTGAGAAATGGAGAGAGATGTTTTGAAAAGAAAAGGAAACTGTTGGCAGCTTTCCCTTGGGAAAAGAGCTAGCAATGATTAGCAAGCTAAAAATTCTCCCGGGCTCAGAAATATTGAGCCCACACCCATCAGCGGCCAGAAAGCAAATTTAATGGCATGACCAATTAGGAAAGAAATAGAGACCAAAAGGGGATCATCGTTATGCACCTGTACACATTTATGGTGTGCCCACATTTTGCATATTGCATTGTGTTCTGATGTGTCATTCTCCCCACCGCAAACTATCACCAGACTTACGTAACAGAACTGTGAAAGTTAGAGAGGGGCATCAGACCCCCCAGGTAAAATAGTAAGTAAGGAATGACTTGAATACAAAAGCAAACAAAAGTGACATAAACACCCCCCCCCCAAACAGTAGGCCTTTCAGTAAGGCATAGATGATCTGTGGAACTCCTTGCCAAAGGATGTTATGAACACCAGAAGTTTACCTAGATGCAAAAAGTGACTGAACACATGTGTGAGAAAAAAATCTAATCAGTATCACTATATCTAAAAGCACCACCTCTGAGAAAAACCCTGAGTGGTAATGGGGCTAGCTGCTGTCTGGTTTGTCAGGTCAGATATTCTCCTGGCACAATCCCATTTGCAGATTACATCAAAATACATGATCATTTTTATGTTGAGATGCACTCTGACCCACACGATAAAAACATCCCCCACACCCCATCTGTGACACATTCCCTTCTGTGACATTATTTTCATTTGCTGCCTTGCAGGTGCAACTTCCTGCCATGCAGAGACAAACCAAACTACTTCTCAAGCAGGGCGTTTAAACAGAAAAGGAGATAATGTTGCCTCAAACTCAGCTTCCTATGTCACCCTGAATCCTCCTTCCAAGAAACAGTTAGCAAGCAAAAGAAAGACACACAACTTATCTCACTCAATCCCTGATTGCCAGTGCCAAAAGATGTCACAATTCCCATCAAAACCCAAAGTCAGGGATCTTTTTCCACACGGTAGCAAAGCTTCTCTGAAGACCATCTAGCTTATTTCATTCAATGCCTCTCAATCTCTGGAAATGCTGTTGTGAGCAAAGCAATTCTGAAGCCAACTCCTTCCTCTTGGGACAATGTGCAGGCATCTGGCAAATCTCTCTATCCTTCTCCAGGGCAAGGGGAGTTTACACAGTCAATGCTACATGGATTTCTTAGATCTGTCCACTCCCAGTCTACTTCCTAGGGCTTGGTGGATGAGAATTCTCTGCTAGCTCAGCTAAGAACATTAGCCCTTCACAGTTTAGTGTCTGTTATCGCATCACTTTTTGTGTTGTAGGCAATTCTTACTGTCTCCCCAGACGCATACAATATTGAATATGCAAAATTGCTTCAAGGCAGTTCAGGCTGTCCAGGGGTTTAGTAATCATTATCATTTTTAGTAATCATTTTTCAACAGTAGGTCCTTTTAGTGAAGGCTAAAATGCAATAATGAAAATGAGTAACAATAATCTTAACAGAACGTTTGAAAATCAGTTGACACATTTGTGTGCATTCGCTTAGATGGTTTTAACTCTGTGCAGAGGCTCTGGTTTACCAATCACAAACACAAACCTCTTCAATTACTGATACTACATAAGCAGCTTCATCGGGGACACAACAAGCCCTTTCTTGCCCCAGACCCCTCTGTCCTTGTGGGAATTCAAACCTTATAGTTATTTCTAGACATTAAAGATTGAAAATGTTCAAAATTATAGTTTTTAAATTGGCAAACTGAGAGAGATGTTCTTAGACTGATATGAAAAGAAAAAAATGCCTTTGTTTTGTTAGCTGAGCTCAGGAACTGCCTCTTGCTTTCTCCTTGCCTCACCATAGCATCATTCACCACTGGGGAATGGCAGTGGCACTCAGAGCAGTCATGCTGCTGGAGGAGAGGGCACTCTGCCAGATAAATTTTCATATCCTCCACATGGCTGTTCTACAGCACGCAGAAAATAATTTCAGAGCATCCTAGGGAGAGTGGCCACTCTGAAGATGCTGAAAGATGCACTATATTCCAGTAAAGAGAAAATACTGCCAGCAAGAAAATTCTGTATATACCCAGAATAAAAGAGAAGCCATTACCATAGAAGCAAAAAGAAGAGAAGTTTTTGTCTCAAATAGACTGGTTTTTTTAAAAAAAGGGAAAAAACCATCCCTGAGCATTATTGGCACTTGGAAGTACACATTCCAAAAGCCAATACTGCTTGCTGGAAAAGTCCAATATAACAGCTAAAATCCACATCTATATGAAATATTTTTGAAATTGAGAAATGGATTTCTATTTAAAGTATGAACACTATTTTCATAGGCATAATATAATAGTAAAGATACTTAACATGATCTCACAAAATGAGTGCATCTGATCTGCTTTCTCATGCAAGTCAGACCAGTGCCTTGCTATGCACCAGTATGTGGCATCAGCACATTACATTGTGACAAGGGCAGACCACTGCCCACAAGGACTCCCTCCTGTCTCCTAGTGAAAAGGACCCATAAAACTTTACTAAAAGAGACATCACTGTATTCCTTCACAGGCAGGGAATTACACTTGTTTCAGACACACTCCTGCATCCCAAAGAAGAAATATTCTGAACAGTAATAAATGACTAAAGGGTTATTTCAAGCCAGCATAATTAATTAGCTAAGAGGCTGAACACAACCCCAACTGGCCCTAGGAGGTAGAGGAAGGATATAAAGGTGGTGTTCCCACTTGCAGAGTTAGTCCTCAGTGTAATCTTGTCATTGGGTTGCAAGGCAGTGCTCATTGGAGTGGTGTAGGAGATAAAACTCACAGGTGGAAAAGGAGGGGAAATCATATGTGACTCCTGGAGCCAGAAGCTGCTCTGCCTGTAAATCTGTGCCTCAAAATGCTGTTGTTTAGTATGCTGTGCACTGGGTAAGCACTTTCTGGGACATAGGTGAGGCCAACATCATGCCTGAGACTGCGCCAAAGTCAGTGCGGCACACTGTGACAAGTGAGACTATTGTGCCTAGACTTTTTGAGGTTTGTTTTTTTTTTTTTCTGTAGGTGAATGAGTGCTCTGGGAAACAGAAACCAAATCCTCATTAAATCTCTAGGCACTTTTGTTGACAGCAGCTTCCATTTAACACTCAGCCCTCTTTCCCCTGTCCTGATACCCTCAGGCTTCCCTCAGGAGATGAACGTTTCATTACTCTCCAGTGACAGGCCCTCAATCCCACAGCTGTCACCAGTTGGTGGAGCAGCTCCACCTCTGTTAAATCGTACAATCCACCCTACAGGGTACAAAACTCCATCTGAAGGAGCCTGTGAGAGTTCCCTCCTTCCACCGAGAGGAACAGCTCCAAGGTTTCTGCTGAGGCCACTGCTAGTGTGTTGTCTAAAGCTTTTTGCATTTATAAGACATGACCTCTGTGGAAGGTATGTCTGATAAGGATTTGACCTCCCCTCTCCCTGAACCAAAAGATGTCTGAAATAAATCCAAGTAATGCTCATTTACAGGGCAGGACACGACGATCTAATGACACATAAAAGATGAAGAGCAAATCCTGATTCTACTCCCCCTTTCTTTGTTCTCTATTAAAGCAACAAGCCAGATGTGGTTGTGCAAAAAATCCCCACAGCCAAACAGTTCTTCTGCAGCACACACAGTTTTCCCCTTCTCATATAAAACTACTGGCAAATATTTTTGCTCGACATTAATCTTTCTCCATGACCCAATTTCTACCTCCTCCACAATTTAGGATATTTTGGCAGATACCTGTAATTTTTATGAATTAAAATAAATGTCAGAAGGAAAGCTGCTCCTCCCATTCCTCTCAAAGAGCTGGAAATAAAACTCCATTTCTAAGGTTATAAAGCACAACTCTCCATTCTGGAAAACTGCTAGAGCAAGTTTGCTTAGCAGCTCCTCATTAAAACATGTTTCCAGAAGAGTTTCCGAATTTCCTCAAACTAAATCAAAGACCAACACAAGCTATATCCCAATATCATTTTTGCAAATGCTTTTTCCCACAGCAGCCTCAGTCTGCACACTCATTTTAACATCAGTGTCTTAATATTTTATACCTTTTCAGATAGATTTGTTGACACTGTTCATCACACACACGCAGATACACACACACACACACTTTGATCAGAAGGCATGAACTATGAACTGATTTATTTGAAAAGATCGGACTCCATTTTATAGTATTTCTACAAAGGTCAGGGATTGGGGGAGAAGGTTGACACCTCTCCCCATCCCATTGGTCAAGACAGCTGTCCATCAACTGTCCATATTTCTAAGAACAGGAATGTAAACTTCCTTGAAATTACGAAAACATTGGCTGTGTTTACATCACCCAAGTGTGAGAAAAAACCCAAACCATGAAACACTGTGAAACAGAAGAGAAGCTGAAAACATCAGGGCGACAATTTGTAACTGTAGAATTCTTGAAACAGAATTTTTAAAGCCAGGCTGGTTGCAAGCCGAACTAACTGTATTGCATTGATCCCAAACCTCAAGAAGGGTAAGGAAAGAAAACTATTTCATGGCTGAAGGTGCAAAACTATAGAAACAGGTGTAACTTCATACCCTTTCCTAGGAGTCTTACAGGGTAGAGATGCACACTCTCTCATCAGTCCCACTTTTTTTCTTTTTCTAGTTTTCCTCCAGGCCAGTTATTGTACCACAGAATGCAAGGAAAATGGCTTTCCCCAAGTGGACAAGAAGCTTGTATACCTTATCTCTTTGTCCATTACAGGCAGCAGTTTTGCCACTATGAGTACTTTCTGAGATCCGTAGCAGTCCCCTTCTGATGCCTGCAAATAATTTCCATGGTCCGACTTCAGCTCCTTTTTATTATGAAGGATAAAAGACTTAGCAATGGGGAAAAGAGAAAATGTTAAAAGGCATAAATGTTTTCCCAGACAGTGTGATGGGACAGAAGGGCACCAAATCAACCAAGTATTACAGCTCTGCAAATTACTTGGGGGTTTTCTTCCTTTCTATCCTTAACATTATATACCACCCTTGATTTGGAGCTCTCAGAGAAACTGACCAGTCTGGGGTCCCTCAAGACACTATAGTGGGACAAATCATTAGAGCAATGGCATCTCTTTTTTTTTTTCTACATAACTGTAGAATATACGTAACTTCTAAATGCTTTCAAAGAACTGAGATCACATTTTGAAATATACCATATTTCGAAACTCTCATTTAATAGTGTTGGGCTACAACTTCTGAAAAAAAAAAAAACCCCAGTAAGTCTGCAATACCAAATGAACACTTCTAATATCAAGATTAATTACATTAAAGGTCTAAGCAAAACAAATCTCCTCTAACCCAGAAAAAATAGTTTCCGCATGGTTCATTAATCCCTGCTTCTCCATCTGAAAAGGCCGTGTTGCATAGTACTGATACATGCAAAAGAACAGCATGCTAGGACCATCTCAGATTGGAAGTGCTGAAAACAGTAGAAGCATTACCCAGTTTGATCTAAACATCTATGGTAGCATTTTGTGCTTTTTCCACCTTTCATTTATCCAGGACTCTCCTGTGCCAGTTTGAAGAAGCCTGGAGTATACCACCAAATATGATCTTCTGCAATCCCATTGAGAATAGAAACAGAAATTTAATGAAAAGCTATATACTGCACATTTCATCAGAGAAAGCTGCTGCCACCATGACAAAGGAGGAAGGAACGAGCATCTGTAAATCTAATGACCTTGTCACTTGCATTCATTCATTCATAAGAGTTAAGGATCATATTGCTGATGGACCTTCATTTATGGTTTCAGTGAAAGGAGAAAATTGAAGAATCTTTTTCTTAACCCCTTTCAGTCTTTCTTTGGAGGTTGGATTGTCCTGTCCCTGGCAGCTCGCCCAGGTACAACTTCTTGAGCAAAGGAGCAGCCCAGCACTGAGCTTGGGTTCACGTTCAGCCAACTGCTGTCTACATTGTGCCTGTGTACACTGAGAATGTGCCTGGCTTATGCTCCTCAGCTGTCAGTACCAAAGTAACAAGCATGGGACCACTCACGGCGCTGCTGGGATGATGCCAAAGTCACAGTATAATTAAGCTACTCTTGTGATAATTCTCAATTTAAAGTGACTTTACTCCTTTCTCTCAAGGTGTTTGATCCCTGAGGCCTGAAATCCTCAGTGTGGATGCCACTGCTTGCAAATCAACTGTTACTGTTGGATATTTTATTGATTCCTGTGGTGCAGTGCCTGTGAGCAGTGAAAGCAAAAATGCCAATTTCAATTACTAAGCAAAACAGAAGATTTCTTTGTGATTAGATGACAAGAGGAAGATCACAACTAGCTACATTCTGGGGAAGAAAAAAAATCCAATGTCCTTACTTTGCAGAAAGGACAGGAACCTATAGATTTCTACACTAGATATATCCAGCTACATTGTTATTTTTTCCACATGGTTGAAATATATGATAAATATGCATAAAAACACATAAAAATGTACACACACACACGCACATAACATGCCATAACATACCCATCTGAATTAATTCAGACCAGAGAGAGAAGTATAACAGGGTTATTTTTGCTTGAATTCCCCTGTGCTACACAAATTTTGGTGAATCAACCACATTCTTTTGATGCCCTCCATCATCTCTGTGCCATCACTGGTATAATTGAATTTAGCCTAACAAAGCACCTCCATGTGGGAAGTTATCTCATTGTATACCCTGGAGATGAGTGGAGTTGAAAGAATAGGTCCAAGAACAACACATCTGGGTGTCCTTTGGCAAAGAGGAGAACTGTGCCTAAATCCTCAGGCCTCTGATTTCACCCTCTCTCAAAGGGCAACCCACACTAAAAGAATCACATTATCTCCTGGCAAAGAACCGAAGAAAAAGGGTTTTTTTCCCCACCATGTTTTGGCCACTTCTCCCACTGACATTTTTTCAGCCCTATCTGTGCCAACAATGATGACCTTCCCTTATGAGCTTTCCTTCCCAATGTCTGGCCTCAAAGGACAGTGTTGCACCATGCAGCACAATGACTCCTTCGATGAGCCGTCAGCAACCAGGCAGCCCTGACAATGACAGTGACAGTGCCATCCCCAGAGGGGACAGCAGCAGTACAGACTGGAACAAAGCCTCCCTGCCTTGGGTCCAGTGGACATTGTTTTCACTGATATGTGCAGATGGGGCACAGGGCTGTTCAGCTCCCTGTTCCTCTGGGCCTGCGAGCCAGGACGCGACTGCCACCCATGCAGGCCTGGCTTCCACAGAAGTGACAGCTACCAGGACACCTGGGCCTCCGTGTTCTTGTTGCAGATATTTTCTGTCTGTGGTTTAATCTACCTGGGGTATGCCTGTACGGGCTGCAGCTGGGCTTGCTGCCGCTGCCTAGAGAAATCTCAGCTGCACTACAGTGGGTACATTGACATGGTGTGAGGTGGCCGTGCTGGAGTCACCAGTGACTGACTGACCACAGCCCACCAGGAGTGGTGTGTGGGCAAGGAGCAGAATGCAGACACTGCAGTGTCTCTTGTTTCTTGACAAGGGGACATCTGCAGTCCCTGGCCATGGTTCATATGTCATATCACAAAACTGTTCCTGCATCTAAATTGTAGTACTGTGTGAGTGGGCTAAGCAGCAAGATCCAAGGAAGGCTGGAGGGCATTATTCAGGGAAGAAGACCCACTCAATTTCATGTTTTCTCTTCTGCTAAAGGGAAGGTAGGGAAAGCAAGAGAAAAGGAGGGTGGATATGCTTCAGCTCTTATTAAGAGAAAGAATACTCTAGGCTGCTTTCAGCAGCTTCTGATTCAGCTCAGAGCACAGCTGCAGGGGACACAAAGCAGTGCTGTGAAGAGCAACATCTGAGCCACAAGACATACAGAATACAATCTGTTCATGCTCATACTTTCTCTTACTCTACACACCCCTAGCCCTCTTTCTCTAGTTTAGTCGATATATTCCTGACTATAAGCTGGTGCATGAGAAGAAAAGAAGAATTTTTTTTCCCCTGCAGTATGGCTTCCTTTTTAAAAAATAACATTGCTTTTTTGATTGAGCAACATCAACAAGGTACATTGTTAACAACACATAGGAAAAAACATTATTTGCATGCCATTTCAGACCCTTGTGCTGGTCCTTGTACCATTGTACAGTTGTTGAGGAATTGTTGTAGAGAGTTGAAGTTATTTCTGAGATTGTTAAAGCAAAAGGAACATTTTCCTGAACCCACTTTGCATAAATATTATGTGCAGGAAATTAGTTTAGAGATCTAGAGAAATCTGCAATTAGGCATTAATTTTTCCATTGAATATAAAACTGGGCTAAGGTTGTTTACAAACTACACTGCTTCTTGGGCAGAACACGGCAGTGCCATCAAGGGAGAAGGGCTCAGCAAGAGGTCCCCAAATTCAGGCAGTGCTGGGAGAACACGTAACCAGTTTGGACCCAAGTGTTCACCTACCGGAATTTTACATTACCTGTCTGCAAGACTGCAGCTTGAACAATGCCAGCTCTGTAAACCAAGAGGCAGGGCTTATATGGTTTGGGAACATCAGTCCCTCTTCCATAGTCCAGCACCACCAACCTAAGGAGCAATTTTTGGATAGGGTCTTGAAGGAGGCTTTGCTGTTGTCTGGAGTTTCCTCTGTGGAACGCTAAGCAGGTGAGGATGAGAAAAGTTAGATAAGTGCCAGATGCTCTGAAAAATTCTACCTTTAAGGTCTGCAGTAAGTATTACAAAAATTTGAAGAGGCCTTGGTAAATGCTTAAAAAAACCCATTTCCCAAGTTGAAGTCATGCTTCATGTCAGCATATCATCAAGGATTCTTGCAAAACTGAACTTCTAGGCCAAATTGCTTTTCAGATAAAGCCTGAGAAAGAAGCGTTTGCAAAAAGCAAACAGCACAGTTCATATTAGGGTTTCCTTTCATCAAAACAGCTTTCAATTACCAGAAATACGGTTTATTGGCCACATATCACACAAACAAACAATCAAGAGAATGGACTTTGCTACTGAGAGGATTTAGAAGGCTTCAAAATTGGATGCAAAGCTAGTTAACATCATTACCACGTAGGCGTCGCCATTTCTCCATGCTGCATGCACAAGTACACTTCCAGCTGTGCAGTCATAAGGGCCAACTGAGTGAGAGAAAGTATAAGACAGTATTCCACTTTTGCAGGAATGTTTACTTCAGAGGCACAATATGTTCTCCTGACAAGGAGGGATTATACTACACATGATTAGGAGCATCTCATTGCAGCTCTCATAAAAATTGGTGTCTGACAACACCAGAGTTGTTTAATAGCACTTGACATATTAGAAGCACATACAGTATTAGCAAGAGTGCAACAGTCGTTGCTAAATAATTTCTGTAGCTTTATCAATGAGCAAACACTGCAGATGCACCAAAATCTTTAAAAGACATGCTTCACATATGTGAGCAAGAATAATATTTTCAAATCCTCTCTCAGCTGTGACATCCTCTTGTAAGATGAACATGCCTAATATTGCTGGAAAACACTTTTGCCAAGGGAAAAAGCTCCTTCTCTGATAAGCCTGAGTTTTAATGGGGTGAACAATCTTCATTCATTGCATAATCTGCACTTGTCCCCATCTATATTGGTTTAACTGTCAGACATTAGGCAGTACATTTTTAGGAGCTCCCATTTTCAAGGTTCAAGCAAACTCCATTAGGGAGATATTTGCATGGCTGAATGAATCAGAAGTCTTGCCTAAAGACGTGCACCTTTCCTGTCAGACATGCATGCATTGGTAGGTTCAAGACATACATGATTATGAAGGCAAAGTAGTCTGCTCTTTGCTTTCCCAATGTCACTGGGAAATGCTCCATTTAGCAAGACTTAAACATATTTCCTTTAGCCTAAAGGACAGCCTGAAGCCTGTGTCTACCCTAGAAGATTAGGATTTATTTTCTGGGACCACAGAGCAAATATCCTCCGTTCATGATTCTTGTGATGGCCAGACTTGCTGTAGACTGTAGCACTTCATATTGATAAAATTAATATCCGCACTGGAATCCTTGAAGCACTAAGAAGCAAATTTACCCACCTGACCTAAAGTCAGCCAAAAATTAAAATATGGTGAAAGGATATGAATAGGGTACCATTCAGGGAAAGATGCAGCTTGTCAAAGGCTCGCTCAGTAATAACATTTCGTGAGGGAATATCATAAGTTGGGAGCTCATACTGGATGAAGGTAATATAAAATTTACAAAAAAATAAAATATCATTTTTAAACTTATTACAGAGATTACTCAGAGCATTCTGGCATGGGTTAAAAGATGCCACAGTCTGAACTTTGCAACCTGGCAATTGACTAAATTGCATCAAAAACTGAATCATAACATTTTCCAACTCTAGCTCTCTGTTGTTTCATAACACCAACCATCTAGTGGTGAGCTGCCCTTGGATCATCACAGGAGATGTGTTAGCTCATCATTGGCTTGGAGAGGAGCACTGTAGGTGTATCAGAGGCTTACACCTGATCTGGGCAGGTTAGCTGATGACACAGAAGGAAATACTACCTTGCACACTGGAAGACACACTGATATTCTTGTGTGCAGTCAGATGAGCTCAGTCTGGGCTGGATTAACATAAGAAAACTCCACCAATATTAGTGAGTGTGTGCCTGAGCCCACTCCTACCAAGCCAGGTTGGGAGCCTCAGCACTGCACTCCCTGGTGCTACCAGTTCAGGGAAGCCTTTCCAGTTCGGATCCTAAAACTGTAAGACAATGCCTCTAAGTCAAGAGAGTGAAACAATTCTGTACTTGTGGGAATCATTATCCACAGGGAGAACAAGCTGTCCACTGTGTGATAGAGCGCTGACTGTGCCACATCACAGGAGCAAGGGCAACAGTACATTCTCCAAGTCCACTGGCTGAGCAGCACTATGGCCCTTGCTTTCAGATTCTCCAGTCCCAGGGGTGCATTGGATGCCATTATGCCAGTAAGAGTCCTCCAAGTGAAAAGAAAAATTCAGTTTCCCCTTTGCCTTGTCCTGCTGGCCTTCTCTCCCCTCTGCTCAGTAATGCAGTAGGACACACTTTGGAGGCCAGGTGCTCCTTGGCAGCCAGTGACATGATTTACATTTCTATGGCACATTTCACACTAATGGATACCAAAGGACATTTTGAAAGGTCTTTCACAAAGCAAGTCTTATATCTGAGTTATGATAAAGCACTGCAGCAGGTAAGTATTTCACAGTAACCTTATGACAAGCAGTAAAGATGACTATTTAATAGCTGCATAGGGAGTTCTGGAAGGAGGAGCACAGTTTCTTACAATGGTTCTGTCCAGGACATCAGAACCAATATCATCTCAATTCTTACAAAGGGTGGCACAGAGGTCTCAGTAGCTACAAGATTCCCAGAAAAAAAAATCTGAAATCAGAAGCTAATGTGTCCTGAGACAAAAAATCATACAGAGAAACTGCAATTAGTAATAAATCCAAAACAAATTAGTTCCACTTACTGGAACCACCACAATCTACCATAAGCCTATGTCTTTCCTTCAGCACACTCTCACCAGGCTCATAATGACTTGTGGCGAGATCTCAACGCAGTTCAAGGCAACGTGTCTGGAAGTGGAAGGCTAATCCTCTGCCCATGTACACTGACGAGATGTCACTGGAGTGATGAAGGGGGAGCAATTTACAGCAGCTGAGAATGTAGGGCAATAAGGCAATCAGACTTAAAAGAAACGTGATGGCAAGGGTCCTAAACATTTTCAAAACACTGCTGTCAGAACAAATCTCAGTGTACAAGACCCTTCTTTGAGAAGTTGTCAGAGACTCAGATAGGTTACTGGCTTAATCTGTCTTTCTTGGAACACCATGCATTGTGCTCCTCCTCAGTTATTATTCATGTACCTTAAACCCCCACTGTGAGGAGTCTCTGCCATGACATCATCCCCAACACTGAGCTTAAGATTGGCCAAATATTTTGCTGAGCTTTCTTTCCCTCCCTGCTTTGGTAGCTAAAATTTTGGCTGAAAACTTTTGCTTTTCATTATGTCTGTGAAATAAGGAGTTTAAAAACAGATGGAAAAACAACCTGTAAAAGGCAATTAATAAAATGCACCAGCAGTCCCAAAACTGTTCAGAACACTCATTCAGCAATGCATTGAGACAGAACCTCAGCAAAGCTACTAAATAACATGTGACATAGCAAAACCCAGGAAATGGCAAAATAATAACTTATGATTTTTAGCATCTTTTATCCAAACTGCTTTGCATCCATATATATATATATATGCATATTATACAGGGATCATTCATCTAGCTGAAATACAGCTGGCTTCACTTTAGAACTAGGTTGTGTAAAAGCAGACAATAAAACTATATGGGAAAGTCAAAGAGAGGAAAATGAAAAGCAGCTGTTCTTGTTGGATTGCAGAAAGAATGCGAAGTCAGCAGAATGCCAGTCTTGCTAGATTAAATTTAGAGGAACATTGAGGATTGCATACAAACTCGTGAGGAAGATATCATGGCATCACTAATGACCCAGCCTTTGAGTTTACCTCTAAATGAAAATATAGTACTTCTGGCAGAAAAATGTCTCTACCAGCATTAGAGGGGGCCCAGGTGATACCCAGTGAGTGATCAACATTCATTTCTGAATCACCTTCATTTCCTCAAAAGCCTTCTCAAAGTTTAGCATCAATCAGTGCAGCCTCGTGAAGATAAATATTTCTCAAGAGCCAGTATGAGTGTCGCCCGAACACAAAACTGCTTCTAACACTTCTGTTGGGCCAGGAGCACAGAGGAGAGTTTCAGAGAGAAGCCAGTCGGGCTACAGGATGTGGTTGCTTTTACTCTAAATACGTGGTCAATAACATGATGGGAATGAAGTCACTCATATGCCAGTGTGATTGTGTGGAGAAGGTGGGATTATATTCCCAGTTGCGGATCACCTTGGCTAGTTAAAGTGCATGACCCCCTCTAGCTTCTGGAGCTTGGGAATCTGCACAAAGGTTGCTGACAGGCCACCATACTCATCCAAAACTATAATGGTGTTATATAGAAATTTTCTGTTGCATTCTCCACCACAAAATACGTTACAGGCAGGAGCCTTGCTCTTAGGTGGCTCTTCATTGTCCTCAATGCCTTCAAGCGCCCAGCTCTCAAATATGTGCATCATAATGAATTTCACATATTCAAGCGACCAGCATTTTATTCAGAAATCTTTGATGATGGATGCCTGGGGGAGTCAGCTCTGCTAAAAAGCCCAAATTCTGGTGATTTGCCATTTCAAGCCTCAAAGTGCATTGAGTTATAAGTGGTTCCCATGTAGAGGTTTTCATTTGCAAATAAAGGCTTAAAACATTAGTGTAACATCACCTGTGATACAGTAGAACCTACATCTATTTCACAGACCAAGGGTAATAGCCCTGCATTGGGAATTTCCTTTATCTTAGAATACACTGCACTTGTAATGGCCTATCACAGCACTGGAGCCGGAACTCCTCTTATAGGTAGCCGCTTGCCTCTTAACACTTTCAGCAGGCTCAGAAGATTGCAGAAACATAAGACAGTAGAAACACAAAGTATTATTCATCCTTCCTCCCAACCAGAGGTCCTCCAGGCAACCCACTGGGCATGTTCTTTTACCTGAGAATGTTGCATAGCTAGTGGAAAGAAGTAAATGGGATACCTGGGCTGGTGTTTTATCATGAAACTCCTGTCTGTTGAGGAACTGGCACACAGTGAGGTGCAGGCCCTGCTGAAGCAATATGACTTTCTGCCACTTTCATCTCTGTCTCTGTCCTTGCCTCCTCCAGCCTCACAGCACAATTACAGGATAGCTGCAGGTATATTTGCCGTCTTTCCTTTACACAGTCTGTTTATTTTCCTCATTCACAGATATATCAATAAGGTAACTGTTTTCTGTGGTTAAAATTATATCCCCAGACATTTTAAACTTGTAGTCAAAGTAGATTTGACTAGTCTGAATTCATCTTTGAAGCATAAATAGGAACATGGAAAGGTGCTAGAATAAAAGCTATCGCAACCAAAGACTGGAGATCTCCTGCTGTCTTGAGAGATTTTATCTGGATATAAGAGAGCCCTTTCAATTCAAGGAAGAACAACTGCTGTGTGACTCTTTCACCTCTTGTAATTTCTCATCTCCATGTTGGTTTTCTTGATCCTAAAAGCCATCCCTTTCCAAGCTATTTACTATGGCACACTATCCTGAACACAGAAAATACCTCCTCAACCAGGGAGCTTACTTGGACAGACACAAGTCAGTCAGCATCAACTGATACAGAATAATTCAATACAGTCTATTCTGCACTCTCTGGCCCTGGGACACTAATCCAGAGACTAATAAAGCAGTAATTCCTTACTGATCCACAGGCTCTGTTTCCCACATCATTACTCCAGGTTATATCTGCTCTCTCCACCCTAAATCTCCATTCCTTCCCTTCTTCCCCACCTTACACTGTCCTCTCTAGAGTGACATCATTACAGCCACCTTTCAGGACCACTGAATGGAGACACTGATACTCAGTTATTTCAGCCTTCCCTCCTGAATTGCTGCTATCCCAAAGCACAGACTATTTGGTTTACTTTTTGAGCTGGTGGAGTTTAGCTTGTCTCTAAAATGCCCCTGGTACCCCAGCATGGAAGCTGCTTCTGGTCCCCAGGGAGCTGCTGAGAGACAGTAAATAAAAAAGGTTCCACCTCCAAAAAGGGTTCCCCCCACCTTTTCAGGAACCCCCACCTGCCCCTGAATGGGGAGATGTACAAATTATCCAATTCAAGGATGGAATTTCTACCCCGTTAATCCCCTACCTTGGTTTTTTTTCCTCTTAAAGTCTCATACTGGGGTTAAAAGATGAGCGGAACTTGTAGTTTCCGTTTTTAAAGGTGTTTATTCTATTTTTTATCTTAAGGTCTTACAGTAGACTTAGTGTGCTAAAAAATGCAGCTACAGGAACATGGACAGAGGATCTAAGGTTGTTTTTAAAGGTTTTTAACCTAATTAACTCTTAAAGCATACTATATTTACAATTTTGTACTAATAACTACTATTTATTCTAGACACATAATTTCTACATCAAATCTATTCTACTAAGGTCTCTGTGCTACTGTTACAGCAGAAGATGGAGTAGAAGAAGAAGAACATGAGATAGTGCTTAAAATTCTCTATCTTGCTCTGATTTACTTCTATACTAAAAGCCCAAAACTACAACTTTTCACTCAGTGACAAACTAAACTACTATTTATTTTAAATCTTTGTTGTTTTTAATTCATTTATGAGTGTTGGAAGTTTTTCTTGTGGACTTAGGTCAAAGGCAATGCTTTCCTGGTGTCCCAGCCAGGGTCTCAGACCCCCTAGGGCAGTTTAAGAGGTTTTCCACGTGCCCTGGACTCCAACATCAACCTTGTAATCTTTATCTACTCTGTCAGCTGCTCATTCATCTGTTACAGGAAGGTCAGAGCTTTGTCATGGATCAGCCAACCTTCAGCTCAGTTCATCTTCCTGTAAACATCTCTGGCAAGCACAAGGCAGATGGGAGGAAGGGAAGAAGACACACAGCTCCCTGTCAAAGCATGGTTCTACTATCCCAGGTCAAGCCCTTCACACAGTTTGGTCTTCCTGTGACCACTACCTTATGCTACAAAGAAGGTAAATTATGCAAAAGCATTGATCTTCTGTGTTAATCTTATCAGGATTCTTGTAAATAGGAATTGCCCAAGAACCTGACACATAGAGTTTAGCATAATATCAGTAAATACTACATATTCTGAAATATCTGGATTTTCTCAGCCAGCTCTCCCACATCCAGCACAAATGGATCTTGCGGAGATCTTGCTTTCAGTGGTGTGCTGGAAGAGGGAGCTAGTTTTAGAGCATGCTTTTACTTAGCAATGACCTGGAGATGGTTCCAAGTTTGCCATCTTTTAATTTAATCAGATGTCCTTTGAATAAGGTGCTGTATTTTAAGGCATGCCAAAGAGGAGCTGAAGTGCTGCTTCTCTCTCACTTTTGGAAAAGCTCACCTCTAGAATTTATCCTGAGACATAAGAGCCAAAGAACAAAGACAATAGGAGCTTTAAAAGGATACCGGAAAAGAGATACCAAATGCTCCCAACATCCATCAATGTGTAAGCACAAATTATTTGCTTTCAGCAGGGGTCTCAGAGTGTAGAACACTTTTACTAGCAGTGAGTATAAACGTTGCATGGTACATTACTACATTGCAAGGTAGACTGTTCTGAACTCTCTCCTTTGATTTTGGGGTTAAGGAAGGCTTTCCATCTTTCACATGGATTTAACTTTATTCCAATTTTTAAAAATGAAGCAGCACTCAAAGTGATCTGTGTGCTTCAAATCACAAACAAATTCATGAGACACGGTAGAACCACAGGAGTTGCTTTTGTTTGTAAACTGCTATTTAAAGAAGACTAAAGCTGACTGCAGTCCTCATTTTCCATCTGTCCCTCCTGCATCCCTTTCTTCTTCCCATCTCACCACATGATGAGGAAAATGGATGCACTATAAAAATCAACAGGTTAAGATGTCTCAGCTACTTCTTTCCTGCCAACTATGAAGGAATAGAAAGGCAAAAGCAAATACATGAGTTATGAGCCTGTCCTTCCTGACAACTCACTGCAGCTCTCAAACAACACATATCTCCCATCATCCCACAAGGGTAAGGAGACACCCTATCCATGCTGGCCCAGAACTCAGCCGAGGAAGAAACTGGATGACCTGGGACAACCTGGGAGTACAGGTACCTAACGCAAAGGGACATCACACCATCTCATGGCTCTTAAAAAAAACCAGAACAAAATGCCAAAACACCCCCAGCCTCCAAGCTGCCACCTCTTTGATATGTTCTGTGGCTGCTAATCTTCCTGAAACACTGCAATTATAACAGGTGAGCAATTCATCAGCCAGTTGCATCCTCCCATGTACCACTATTTCCTTTTGTCCTGCCACAAGGAGAATTTGATAGCTCTTTCATCTCTCTGACAAGCACATAGAACCCTCATGGCTCCATTCACAGCTCCTGGCTACCTGTTGGCCCTCAATGTGACCTGTCTGCGTTTGATGGCACTTATGTGCATTGTGCACAAGGACTGTGACAAAGCCATGCCGCTGCATTGATATCTGAAGATGTAAAAGTCAGGCAACCTCTTCTGACCCCATTGCCCACTCCTCCCTCCAAGAGACCAAACTTGCGATGGCATCACAGTCCCTCCCCATGACCACCCTGCATCAGTCCAACTGCTCCTACTGGTAACAAGTTCTGTCCTTGAGCACCTGACTAGTTCATTTGGGATTACAGGCACGGCATATGTTTGCTGCATCCCTGTAAGCTCTTTATGGAACCCTGGCAGCATAAGGATGCAATACACAGAGGTGGCAGGGGGCTGGAGAGAGGGGAAGGATATTGGAGTGCTGACTAGGCTGTCCTGAAAGGACCAAGACAACTCAGGATTCATCCACTGTAGCTGCTCCCTTTTAAATACATATTTTGAATATTTACAGAAGAAGAAGAGGAGAAATCACAAAATTACCTGTTGGAATTTTTCTTCCAGCAGGTTTTCTTCCAGAGAAGAGACAGCACCCAGGCTTCCTCCAGCCCTCTGTTTATACCCAGCTGCCTGAGGTTTGTGTGTACACACACATCTCACCCACCTCAATACTGCTCTGCAGAAGGCTATGGGAGGAGGTACAGAAGTCAGAGGCTGATGAAGACACTGCTTAATACTGTATTGATTTTTCTGACAGGTCTAAACCGAAGCCCAAAGCTGTTAGACCACAACCGAATGTCAGCCTGGTGTTGATGACTTGTTATACTGCTGACCCGGGCTGGACCCACAGCACAAGTAAGCCTAAGAGGCCTTCCCTTGAAGGATTTATCATCTGACACTTCCCTATTAGAAGGCAACCTAGTGCATTAACCAGATACCCCAGGGGTTAAGCAATAAATCTGCCTTTGCTGGGCATTCATCTTGACCTTAGACACTGGCTGCAAGAGAATCATGGCTTGGCAAGCTTCATCTCATAGCCGAGATCACAGAATCAATTAGGTTGGAAAAGGCCTCTAAGATCATCAAGTTCAACTGTTAAGGTAGCACTGCCAAGTCTGCCACTAAAACATGTCTCCAAGTGGCACATCTTCATGTCTCTTAAATACTTCCAGGGATGGTGACTCAGCCACTTCCCTGGACAGCCTGTTCCAGTGCTTCAGAATGCTTTTGGTGAAGAAATTTTTCCTAATTTCATGTCTACCCCTTCCCTGGCACATTTGAGGTCATTTCCTCTTGTCACTTGGGAGATCAACCCCCATCTCACTACGACCTCCTTTCAGGTAGTTGTAGAAAGCAACAAGATCTCTCCTAAGCCTCCTTTTCTCCAGCCTGCTCAGATCCCACTCTAGTGCTTTCTTCCCTCAAGCAGATCAACATTTCTGCCCAGCTTAGTCTGCAATCTGACTGAGGGTGGATCCAATCCCCTTGTCCAAATCACTAGTGAAGATTTTAAACAGACTGGCCCCAGTACTGAGCCCTATGGCACACCACAAGTGAGCGGCCACCAGCTGGATCCAACTCCATTCACCAGTACGCTTTGGGGTTGGTCATCCAGCAAGTTTTTTACCCAGCAAAGTGAACACCCACCCAAGGCACAAGCAGCAGTTATTTGGTTTCTTGACCTTCCCCTTGATTCTGACCCATAAACATCCAACCCTATTGTCATCATCATTAAGGGAATTTAAATCTCTTTCCACAAATCTGATTAATTCCTGTGCAAAGATCCTTTCCCCTTTCTGAATCAGGTGTACAGTATCTATCACTAGCAGGCCTGATGCTATGTAAATTGATCCATGATCAAAATCCGAAAACTCTGCCAGTGACAGCAGGCTTGTATTGATCTGAAGGCTTTTCCCATTTCTTCCCTCATCACTCCCTGCAACTGGGAGGATAGATGAGAATGCTACTTGTGCTCTTGATCCCTTAACCAGTCATCCCCCAAGGCCCCAAAGTCTCTCTTGACTGCCCTTGGGTTTGTAACTTGATCACTGCCTACCTGAAAAATCAATAATGGAAGAAAATCCAGGGGCCATATCAAGATATGAAGCTTTCTCTTCACATCATTAATCCAAGCCCTAGGAAGGCAGCAGACTTCCCTAAGAAGTGTGTCCAGTCTGCATATGGGGTCTTCTACGATTTTGTTCCCTCAGAAAGGAGTGTCCTACGAGAATGACCAAGCCTTTCATGGAGAAGCAGTTTTGATGCAAGGTGGGGCTGATTTAACCTCACTGATACCTCCAAACTAGATAAACCATCATCCCTCATTATTGCCTGGCTCCGCTTGCCAAGCCTTGTACTTATTATGCAAGGGCATCTTGAGATACAGCACAGCCTGAAGCAGGACTTAACCAGGACAGATTCCCAAGAGAATCCTGTTCTCCTCATCTCAGGAAGGGGAGTCCACATCCCCTTGTACAGCTCTCTGTTCTTCCTTGCTTTTCCAGGCTGTGCACACAGAATCACATTCCTGATCTCCAGCTACATTTAACATCATTTCACAGCAGTCCTCAAGGGGAAAACAGCACCTGCTCTGCTGAGCCCTGTTTGGAGCAGATGCAAGTGAGTTTACTTTGCTAAGCAGTCCCACAGGTTTGTTCTACCCTCAGCCCCATGATGTTTGGGGTTTGGTGGGAAGACAGACTCTGCTGGAGGAACAGGGGTATCAGCTCCTCCCCACCTTTTGGGTTAGAAAAGCATTAGCACCAAGGATATATTCTCCCCCATGAGAGGGTGGCAACAACTTTCCAACGGGCTAAAATACAGACGCTTCAAGCTCCCACCCTTACCTTAAGGCTGACAAGAACTTCCCCTGCTTTCTAATCACCAATAAGCATTGCTCATGGGGTTTTCCACTTTCTCCCCCAGCTGTGGAGTCCTCGGTAAGCACAGGCATTTTGTGCAGGAACTGATGGATGCTGATTGTTGTGGATGAGAGGGTGACTGCAGATGAAGACAACCCCAGCAAAGTTCAGTGGCTTGAAAGAGTATTCCTCAAGGGGACAGACTAGTACAAATACAGGATTGTCCCTGTCAGACGGCTCATTTTCCTTACCCCTGTCAAAGAGAATGAGAGAGCACTGTCTGCCTGCATTAAGGTGGTTGCACTGTTGATAAATTGCAAACAGGCAGAGTTCACTTGGGGGAAAATGCAAGGCATGGCAGGGCAGGAGAGGAGACACTCTTTTATAACACTTTTGTCTTTTGTTAAACAAAGTTATGACACCTCTGGGGAAAAATCTATACCTAATTAAAAGTTTAGCAACTCCAAGGAGATAGTCAAGGCTACAGAAACCAGTTGGTGGGAGCCTGAGACTTGCTCACTAGCCCTTAATATGCTAATCCACAATGTTTCTGAGGAAGAACATGAACCAGAGCAGCACAGAGTGTCTAAGGCACTACTTCTGGGAGGACCAGGTGAAAAATTCTCAAGCTGCTGGTGATAGCAGCCATTGTTCTTTCAGGGAAAAAAAAAAAAAAAAAAAA
>WBMY01008940.1:201810-289490 GCA_013397315.1 Donacobius atricapilla
AAAAAAAAAAAAGACAAAAAATAAGCTGTCCAGCTATTTTGAAATAGACAACTGCAAGAAAAAAAGATCTGCCTAAATCAGTTTTGCAGTCACCAAGGCTGGTCAGCCTGAGTTTCCATGGTAAGCATTCAATTCCAGGAGCTTAAAGCAAACGGTGATGTCAGTTTTGATGGAGGGGTGTAGAGAAAGAGAGAGCAGGATGGGAAAGGCAAGCAGGAAGCCAGAAAAGCTAAAGCTGAAGGAGACACAGAGGTTTGGGCAGCTGTGCTCAGGGAAATATGCTCCTTGTCAACACAAAAAGCTGCACCAAGGACAGACTGTCCTCCACCATCAGTTACTTACTGAAAGAACCCCTTGCACTCCTGAGCCTGTTGTTCTGCTCTGGAGGTGGCTCTGGCTCTGGAAGGGTTTGGGGAATGCTGCATCTTCTGCAGCAAGCACCACAACCCCAACAGAAGGGCTGGTAATGTAACTCAGCTGAAGGGAGAAAAAGCTGCCACTCATAGAACCAAAGAGTCACTTAGGTTGGAAAAGACCCTTAAGATCATTGAGGTCAGCTGTTAACCCAGCACTGCCAAATTCACCACAGCTACACGTCTTTAAGATCTGCTCAGTACCTCCAGCCCCAAGCCCAGGGCATGCAAGATCGCAAGTGCAGCTCAACAAACACAGAAGGGTGGTTGGAGGGTTTAACTCTGGCCCCCAGTAGCCACAGATTCTACCTCTAAACCCCTCCAAGGCCAGCAGCAAAGATGCACACAAAGAATCAGCTCCCCCACCTCACTAAAACAGTCCCAGCACAGCAATCCCATGGCCTGGTTATGCACATACACTGCTGGAAAGAAAAAAAACCACAACGATTTGCTCTGCTGCTTAAGCACCCATCCCTGAGTTACTGAGAAATGACCATCACTTGTGCAGTAGAGCTTTTCAGTGCCTGCAATAGCAGGAGGCAGACACAGCACAGGGGAAAGAGACTGCCACCCCCGCAGCACAGGCAGACACACAAACTTACCTTTAACTCCTTCCTCTACTGTCTTATCACCATAGCAACTGTAATCCTAAATCATGCAGCTAGGAAAAAAGAATAAATATAGCACAAATGAAGATATACACTATCACCAAATACAGCCTCAGTGGTAGAATCTAATTTCATTAGGGGCATAACAGTGGTTTTGCATAATTATACATATATTAATGCCCAACATACCCATTTCAGTGGTAATTCATTAATTCAGTTCTAAATTAAAAGGATTGCTCATTGCAGGCATCTTTTTTTTTAATTTTAAAGCAGAAAATATTTCTAAAAGCTCAAATCATACTTTCACAGCTTTCCCTTAATCCTGAGATTAACAGAAAAAGGAAAACACAAAGATTAAGTCAACTCTGAAGTAAAAACATGGCAAAACACATAACAGCAAACTTGTCTGCTTTTGAAATGTGAGAAGTGAGAACAAGCAATAAAAAAATTTGGCCAGATGATGCACTGTACTTGGAATTGAGTCCCAAAGGAAAGTATCGTTACAATATTCGGGACAGCAGGAATAATGATACAAAACTCCGATCTTCTTTGGAAGGCATTATAATGAAGGTTTATTAAAAGACACACTCTTTTATACAGTGTTTTGGTACAATGAATATGATTGGTCATTTATAGCCTACACCTCTTTGTAAACATCTTTGCCTTTAGGAAAATAACTGGTGTAGGGAAGAAAACATTTACAAGGACTGTTTGGGTTCCTCCTTATGATTTCTCAGGCCAGAGTGGGAAGAAAGCCAAGAAAACTTGGCTTTCCCACAGGCTCAAGCTACTGCCTGAGTCCTAAAAATCTCCTTCTTGATCACTGTCAGTTCCCACAGGAAAGCATCTCACAGCCTTTGGTGCTTGTGGTGAAAGCAATACAACAGCATCACACTGAGAAGAACACACCGCTGCAAGCAACCGAACACAGGTTTGGCTGGCACCAGAATTTACTACGCAGCTTGAGGGCAGCATTTACAAGAGGAGGCTTATTTGCTCTGATAGCATAGATGCAAGATAGCAGCACCAAGGGACAACCCAGCCAAGCACACTGTAAAGCAGAGAAACCCTTCCTCTCTCTTTCCTTCTTTAATTTGCTCCTCAGGTTCCTTCATTATCTACTAAATGCAAACACCCTGAGACTGGCACATTATACCCCTCTTTATTACTGTTTCCAGGTGGGCCTCATCTGAGTCATGGGGAGCCCTTGGTGCTGGTCAGACCCCCCCTTTCCTGTGTGTGGGGCAGTGCCTGGAGGAGGGTTATTGTCACTTCAGGTGACAGGTGCCTGGATATGTGGGTGCTCTGGGACTTCACAGTGAGCTCTTTTATTGCAAACATGCATGTGGCTCTAAGGATGCTCTCCAAGTCCAGACCTGGTGCATGCTGGACTAAATAATAAAATAAAAGCAGCATCCTAAGAAGATGTCTCTTCTCTAATTTCATCAATATCCTAGCCAGGGAGGCAAGGGAGAATCTACTATTTGGTTTTGTCTCCACAGAGACTTATTAAATTCCTCACTTACTGAAAAGGCAAGGAGAACTAGGACAAAGGGAAGAGGAGGGCTGGGTTTGAGGAAAGGGTTTGGAGGAAGGAGAAAGGGGGAGGTGCGGAATAAATGGAAAGAGAGAAGAAGAGATGGAGAGAGGTCTGTCCTAAACAACAATAGAAATCTCTCAAGACTGTCAATCTCTAGTTCCTCTACTCCTTGTTTTGTCATTAGTACACAGTTAAAAGCTCAGCCAGTGTGAGGGAGAAATCTCCCTTCTCACCCAAGCTTCTGCAGGAAGGAGAGGGAGCTCACTGCCTATCTGTCCAAGCCTGTGTCTGCTCTGGCCAGGGTCTTGCTGGTCCTTTCCTCTGCAGTAGGGAGCCCTCCCTAACATGAACTTTTGGGATATGCAGCAGGTCCAAATGTGGCCCCTTCACTCCATACTGTGAGCATCTCCTGCCCCTGTTCTGGAGGTACCTGAGCCCTGGAATTCCACCTATCCATGATGAAAAGAGAAATAGCAGCTTACTTCAGATGCTGCTGGTCAAAAACAGATTTTTTTTTTTTTTTTTAAACGATGAACATACACCTCCGGCACACTTGTGCCTACTGTCTCTGTCCTCCCTTCTTGAGTGCCAGCCTAGACAGAAAAGGAGCTTTTTAGAGAGGTCACATGGGGCCTGGCAAAAGGTTCCTGCTAGGCATGGGCTGTGAGTTCAGTGGAGGAAAGAACCCAACTTCTCTCTGTGAAGCTGTGCTGTAGGTGTGTGGGGACAGTTTGCTCAGGATTGCCACTGACTACAAAGGCTACTCAGCCCTCTGCCTGACCAGAGAGCAGTGGCAGTGTTAAAACCTCCAGAAAAAACAGGGTAAGTGTTCAAATGTCTGTGATAAAGTTTACCTGTGGGAGCAGGACAGGCATTGAGATATGGTGGCTAATCCAAATGAAAGATTCAAAATCTCTGAACTGGTGAAGAGAACAAAACCAGCTACTCCTCTGATTTTTGTGTTGTCTGCAAAAACCACCCCTGGCTGCCAGAAATAGTAGGTAGGCCCTGGGATGGGGAAATGAGAGACGGGGACTTGCTCCGTCCCTGGAATTATTCAACGCCAGATCGGACAGGGCTTTGAGCAACCTGGTCTAAGTGCAAGGTGTCCCTGCCCATGCAGAAAGGAATTTGGATACATTCAAGGAGGAGCTGAAGTATGACCTAGGAAGCTTGTAGAGACAAGCTTGGAGAGTCCCAGAAATACTGTTATCCCCTGCTTCACTCCCAGTGGCTCCCGCAGTTTTGATACACATTTGGTCTCTCCCTAGATGTTCCTTTCCTGCAGATATCCCTGCACATACAAATCCCTTGACATAGGAAACCAAGCCCTCACTGTCCCTCCCCACTCTACCTCTTGGGGTTTTTTTACCCATGTTACCTGCTGTGACTCCACAGTGCTGTGCCGCCAGCAAGGAGAGGTAGAGCTCTGCTGGAAAACCTAGCAGCGTGGTCCTCTCCTTGCAAACATGGTCACTGAGCTACACTGAGGAAAAGCAAAGCAGTAAAGATTCAAGGGACACTGTCCCTGTTCCCCTTTGGAGGGACATTTAAGCCTGCTGAAGAGGCAGAGTGGATGGTGAGCATATCCAGCACGATGAGCTTTATGATTTAGGCAAAGTGTAAATGCTTAAGTACTTACAGCTAATACCATTCCTGGCACTCTCATGAATGGACTCTCCTGCCCAGCTGTGCGAGCAGTCTCAGATGCTGTCTCAGAGCAGAGACCTATGGAATTCCATCCTTCTGCTTACAGGCACACCTGGAAACCTTGCACGTGTAGGGTGGCCCTCTCCTTCTGCCCTGCCTCCCCACCAGCAAGCGGGGATAGGCAAGTGATGGTTAGCCTGTCTCACAGTGGGTGGGGATCTCTGTACCATATGCATGACACCCTGGAGGGCAGTATCACAGGGTACGAACATGAGGCAGTTGAGCAGGTGATTTGTCCCAATGTTTTACTGAAGTCAGAAGGCAATTCCTGACCAGACAGAGAAATGGAAGATGTGGCAAACCTGCACTTCCATGTCCGGTGCTGAGCTGAAGCTGATGCATGCTCATACCAGGGTAGGGGCTCTCCTACCCCTCATGGGCTGTCGTGTGTTCCCACAGCAACAGCAAGGCAATCACATTCCTCCTTCTCTCTCATGCACACTGATTAAAATCATGCTTATCACAAGTGCCTCAGCTCGAACACCAGACCTTTAATTGCTGCAATGAAGGATATGAATGTAGGCTATTCCGAGGGCAGCAAAGCAGAAAATGCGCATTTAGCATCAAAATTATACGTCTGCATCATCACCAGTGGAAAGCAAAAACACAACCAGCCAGGCTGCCTCTTTCCTTCTCTACCTGCATGCTTGGACTCATCCAGTGCTGCAACAGCCCCATTGCTTTCCACACACGTGGGGCCTGTCCCTCTGAGGCTGCCACCAGGAGACGGGCAGGGGCTGCAAGGTGGCATCTGCTTGCTGACTCTCAGCTTTTGATGAAGCAGGTTTATACACTCCTGCTGAAATAACCCTCCCTTAGATGTCAAAATGCCACATTAACTGCTGCATTGATTCCTACGGTATTTACAGAGCACAAGAATGCAGCAACAAGCAGGGGTGAGGCTGGAGGGAAGAAACATGCACTCCTGGTGTGTCCTGTCCCTCAAGGTCAATCATCCATATTAATGAAATCAGGAGTCAGATCTTCTCCTCCAGACCCTTAGCTGTCTCCATCATTACTGCAAATTCCCCTCAGGTCCTCTCACCTCTTTGTTACCTAGGCTGGTTGGACACAAATAGACATTAAAATGCTGTGTCCTCAGAAGCCTAAAAGGAAAGGTTGGTTTTTAACCAGTCAGGCTGGGATGGAGCCATCATTTGGTAGATGATAACTATACTTCCAAATCTGTGGGCAGCACAAGGGTAACTGGCTTGCTTTCCCACCCCAGCCAGGGCCCTGCATGCGGTGGTTTCTACTACAGAGAGAGCTGCCATTTCCCTGGCTTCCCATATGTAGGTACCTGAACATCCTTGCCCCAAAGGGAAAGTATTTCAACATGTTTCAATATGGATTTGTGACCTCTTTGGGCTCCTGAGCAAATCGATGATGCTGAAGTAGCAGAGCTTCAGTTCTGATTAGCAGATGGCATAGCAATTTACATGGCATGAGGAGGGTCCTGCTGGTCCCCAAGAGTGCAAGTGCACACACACACACACAGACACCCACACACTGACTCCCACAGCCCCAGGACCCTTCATGCCCTACCATGTGATTTGCTGCAGCTTCCTGCCAATGCAATGCCCCTCTTTCCCCTGCCCACGGAGGCATGTTGCACTAGCACAGGTTGCAGCCCAGCTGTGCCCAGCCCCTCAGGCTGCCACAATTTGAGGTTGCCCCTTGTCCCAGGACCCTGGTACATGGCTGGACTGGGCTCACTGCCCTGGGACAAGCAGAGACCTTTGCAACTCGTTGCAGACAGCATTGCCCAGACATTGCCTGTCTCAGTGCTGTGGGCACTGCTGGTAAGCAGTGGCCTGAGTCAGCAGTTTGGACTGTTTACTACTTTAATATATGCTTGAAAAAAGAGACCAGTGGGAGATCTGTTTATAAGCCACAACCACGCTGAAACAGGTATATGCCTATGCCCATGCACATACTCAAAGCAGCAGTGATTATGGAAGCATATGAATAAATATTGAGCAGACATTGCAGGATTTTCAGAACAGTCTCTCCAGTTTTGTTTTATTCAATGCCATGTTGTTTGTTGGTGGTTGCTTTTTTTTTTTTACCTTCCTGATTTATTTCCTATGCCTGGGCTTACAATAACAGGAGAAACTAATCAGTGGCCAGTGATGATTAACAGTCTCTCACGTGTTATTACCTCTACATTCAAGGTAAGGTAATTTCAAAAATCTGTGCCAAGAAATATTAACGTACAGGGAGGGCAGGGCAGTTGTACATATGTAGAGGGATTATACACACAAAAGCAGATCTTTTATCCATACCAAACCGTTTGCACTGCAATCAGCTTTTCTTCTTAGAAATATCTATTATTAACTAGAATATGTGTAGTTCTTCTGTGCATAGATCATCTTGAAATGAACCCTTCCTATGATTCAGATAAGGAGGTAAGAAAAGAAGTGTGCAAGTGAAAAAGTAAATTAACTGTGTTGGTGAAGTAATTGAAAGGAGAAACGGGATCACCGTCTTTCATTGTTATCCCAGCAATTATTAGATGCAGCTAAGGATGACAGTGGTAGTTTTAGAGGAAAGTCCACCTGGTACTTCATCTCTAAAGCTGTGATAGCTCAAAAGCAAGTCTTATACTAAGGACTTGCAGGTTAATAAAAATGCTTTCCTGTTCATGGACTACATACCTTGAGTTCTTGCATGATGCTTCTCCTCCGTGTGTGTGGGTGGCTCTCTCCTAAACAGGCACTTTCAATTTAAGAGCAAATCTTGGATTAGAGATGTGTCACTAAAAAATAGCTTCTCTTCAGATTGCCATCCACAGAGCCCATGGTATCACTGATCATTTGTTTTGAAGCAGCATCTTAGCCCCTCTGAGTGTTTTCGAGTGAAGGAAGGGTGGCTGCCCTGCCTGCTTGTGCTGGGTGGTTTCTTTTTGAAGATACTCTGCCAGACTCTGAGAAGGAACGGTGCTATTCCCTTAGCAGCATAAGAAATAGAAGAATAGAAAGAAAGTTGTGGCAGCAGAACTATGAAAAATCCCACCTCACTGTGCTCAGCACAAGCAGGTAACTTACAGTTCAAAAATTTCATCCAGGATGAGTCAGCTGGAGGAATGAAAGGGGAAGAGCTGCAGGAGAAGCTGCTTAGTTTGTGTGGTGCACTATGTGCAGCGACACTGCCCCAGCAACCACCACAAGCAGAACAGAACAAAACAACAAAACACAGCTGCAGCATCTTTCAAAGTTCTCCAAAATAATATAGATAGTTAAAGCAGCATTAGACAGAAGGTTAAAGTGCTCTGGTATCTGCAAATGTCCTTGGAAAAACAGTGCCTCTCCCTCTGATATCATTCTGCTCTGTGGACTATGAGGCAAAGGGAGAGCCGAGCCATAGTTGTCGACTTTGGTGACTACAGACAAAACCACTAAGGGAAAAGATTTTTATTCCTCTGTGTCCACAGCACTGCACAGCAAAGAGGGAGCATGAGCTGGAGTCTGCTGTGGCTTTTCATGGCAACAGCCCAGCTGCTCATGGGAGCAACTGCATGAGGTACGGAGTCCTGCCTGCTCTTACTGATGCCACTGGCATGAAAGATGCTCAGCAGCACTGCTGACACGCAAAGCAAGGCTGAGAATGAACCCCGCCATATGGCTCATCTTTGCAATCCCATTGCTGGCATAAGGGGAAGGGCAGATTGTTACTGCTTATTGCTGCAGCTGATGTTGGAGTAAAAGCAGAGGTGTGCTGCAAGCCAGCATCTGGGATGCTGGTTTTGGTGGGGGGGGAGAGCTCCTTCCTTGTAAAGTGAGCACATCTGCTCTAGAAGTGGCCAGGAGGCATAAATATTGAATAGCAGATTGCCAGCTCCAGCTCCTGTGTGACAGAATCTTAGTAAATGTAAACAGGGGCTTGGAAAGATGCAGAAGGAAAAAGTGGTAGAGAAGAAATATATATATATATATATATATATATTTATATATATATATCCAAATGAGATGGAAGAAATGAATGATAACTCAAAGACATGGAGATAGTGAGTTTCTACGGGAAACCAGTCCCTAGCAAGGAATACAAAAAACATGGGAAAAAGGAGAAGCAAGGCAGATCTCATAAAATATTAGCAAAGAGCAGGGAAGGGGATACTTGGAAAGTCAGGTCACATATAGATAAACTGAACTGGGTGGCAGACATACAGGTGTCTGACCTTGCAAGATACTAAGCTCCTCCTACAAGGTGCACTGTGTTTTGTATCACAGCTAAAAAAAATCCACAGGGTTTAATTTTTTCCTTCTCTGTGGAATTCTTGCGATGAACCCAAGTGAACCAAAGCCACTTACCTCCATATCTTCCAAAATAAATGTTGAGGTTTTAGCTACATTGGCTAAAAATAAATCTCTGCTTCTGATCCAGTGTTAGGACAACTTTTGCTCTTATTTTACGGTGGGTGTTCAGTGCATATTTCCTGCAGGCACCTCACTGCCTGGGGACCCATCTTCAGCGCTCTGTCGGGTGGACAATTGGCCTGGGGTCTTGAGGATTCAGTCACCAGAGGCTGACCAGGCCACAATACCTCTGTGGTGCCCTTTGGGAGCATTTTGAATATGAGAGCCATTTTGGTGGGAAAAGTACAAAATTCCTTAAAACACTTCAAGGTTTTCCTCTTTATGTTTCTTCTATTTGAAAAATTATTTTCTCGATCCATGTTTTCAGTTCCCTCCCACCAAGCCCTGCTCAGCTCTTAGGAATTTCACAGAGGGCTGATGATGTCCATTCCTTTACACGGGCCTCACAAAACCTCCAAAACAAAACAAAAATTCCCCAAAAGCCCAAATGAAGCACCCTGCCACCTTTCCCTGAAAGAAAACGGTAGTCACATTGGCAGCTGATTCCTATATACTTAATTTCATAGGGTTCTTTTGGTTGTAGTAAGGAAGACAGATGAAGATGTAGAAGCCATGAAAAGTACACCTAGTGGTATGCATCACTCACTTGGCTGTGCTGAGTCAGAGTCTCTGGGTTCAGAACAAATACTAAATGCAGGTGTGTTTTCCATGGGCAAATTGGAGCAGTTGAGGATTCCACATTCAAGAGAAGGTGGGAAGCACAAGGGATGGGCTCTGCTCTGCAGCTGCAATGAACATCAACAGGTCCAGCATTCATAGTGAGAGAGGAAAATTTACAGGGAGGCCTTAGAAAGAAAAAAAAGATTAGAAAAATGTTTAAAAGAGGCAGAGGAACCACCTGATAAGCCAAGGTGAAAGGAGTTAAATATGCCTTGCTTGCTTGTCAGAGCAGAGCGAGAGCAGAACACGGCAGTGAGGTACGAGCTCAGGGAGGGACTCATCATGGAGCAAGGAGAGGGGCTGCTTTCAGTGGCAGACGTGGGGGAGATCTAGGCACAAGGCTAGTGTGGCAGCAGGACAAAACAGAGCAATATCGGGCTAACGACAGCAGGGAGCACCCTGGCAGGAACTGCCTACAGTACAGTCCCTTGTGGGAAGTGGGGAGTGTTAGAGGCTGAATAGATGTCTGGGCAAACCCTGAGCTGCCCTCAGGTGTTGTCTGGGAGGTGGGTGGGTGATGGCAGGTTTTTCCATGTGCCAGCAGCCAGGCATAGCTGGGAAAGGCAGCTCTTGCCAGGAGAAACTGCACAACCTGAAGCGCTGCAGAAATCCCCGGCAAAAACAAGATCTTGCTAGGGTTTGGTGTTCTGCCTCCTCCTTGGGAAGGATAGTTGTTTTGCGCTTCTGCTTGAAACAGTTAGTAAATAATTAAAAGAGAGAGGAACTATTCTTTTAGACAACCTAGTCTTCTGTTTCCATGGCAACCTCCTTCCTAAGCCAGAAGCCTTTTGCTCCAGTCATATAGCAGAGGGTGAAAGCCCTTCTGCAGGGAGGGGGGGAGAGTTGGCATGACGCTGCTGGGAGGTGAAGGGGAGACATCCTGCAGAGCAGAAGGACTGCCATAAACCCCGAGCCGCAGGAGAAACAAAGATGTCACTTCCAGGGACAACTGAGAATAAGCCTAGAGATACCCATACAAGGGACTGTAATCACCCCATGAGGTCACCACCACCATCTTTTCACCCTTCTTCCCTCCCAGTTATCCCAAGTGCAGGCCATGCTTCGCTGATGATCAAATATTGGGGTGATTTCCAGCATTCCATCAGTCTCTGATGTTTCTTCCACTGCTCAGTTGAAACATTTCACAGCCCAAAAAACTGCCAGGACAGCTCGGAATCCCACCTCCGTGTTCTCTTATGGCAAACTTCCAAGGACTGTTCTGTGCATTGAAGTGTCTTAGGTTTGGATGCGTTTCAATTCTTTGAGTTTTTTTGGTAAGCCCTACCTCTGGCTTCAAAGTAGCTCTGGGTTTGGGTTGAAGCCTTGTGCAACCCAAGTTCATTGTTCAGCCTTTTAGGGACTGACTTCCTTCCCTGAGGATGTGAAACCATGTGTCGTGTCCCTCTTCTCTGCCCACGGGACAGCGAGCGGGGGCAACTCACCCAAAGAACCACCAGTGCAAAAAAAAGCATTTGAAGACCCTTATTATTGCTTTAATAAATCTGTATTTGCATCCTTTCTGCAAGAGCAAGGGCCCAGGCTCTCCTGTCCTCTATTCACAGGTCAGACCTCCCTGCAGTCAGCATGCATTCTTGCAACAGAGCAAATTAATTAAGTCCACACAGTAATTATCCTCTTCCAGGCTGCTGGTCCCAAGTGATGTGCTCACTGTTTACAACCCTGGTTTGTAAGATGAAGCAGCTGCTTTAAAGTCAGACAGATCACAATCAAATCAGAACATCTTTTGTGCTGCCCTCTTCACGATGCTTTCTATGCCAGCTGGGAGACCTCTGTGAGGGCCGCAGAGGCCCTCTTGGTCTGATGGAAAAAATGGGACGGGGAGCCCTGCTCCTTCTCCTCAGTGCTCTAAACATTCCTGTCTCCATTAGGCTGCTATCATCTCCATGCTGTCCTCCCCAGTCTGTCTTCTCTGACACACCTGAGTGGAACATCCCTGGGGTGGTACATGACATCCAAAATTCTTTGTTCCCCTGCGGTGGCTGGTTTTCCTACCCACTTGCAAATCTGGGAAGGGTATGAAATCTTGGAGTTGCTGCAGGAGGAGATCCAGGTTGACTCTGCCAAGAAGGAGACTTGTGCAGTTGTACCACTAAAAAAGTAAAGAGGATGCAACCTCTGGAAGCCTTGTTGCAATCACGTTGGGAGAGGATCATGCTGGACAGAATCCTAGATTCTGAGGCAGGTCATGGTTTGAGCGGTTGTTCTGCCCTCACCCTGCACAATCCTCCCCACTTTGAACTGTAGTGAAAGGCAGAGACAAGGAGAGCTGCAGTTCTCCTTGTCCCTCCCACCCATCTCTCTAGCAGGTGAGTCAGTTGGCCTGGACACAACACACATCAGCATCCTTAGAGTGGCATGCACGCACACACACACACACACACACACACACACACACACACACTCTCCAATTAATATTCGCTGCTGTCCATGTCCATGGTTGGCACTGATTAGGACTGTGGTCCCAGCTACACTGACACAAACCAGGAAAATGCCAGAGGATGATGCTAGAGAGGAGACAGAACCACCACTGAGCTAAGGATATCCTTGCAGGGTCTTCCTACTGGAACTTCAAACATGCTTAGCCCTCAGCCAAGGGACTGACTGCACTTTGTGTTGTTGAAGACACCTTTGCTTTTATGTCTTTTTTAATAGTCTAGCTTTTGTATTCTTTTAATATATATAGCTACAGATACAAAAATAACAGGTAAGTTTCTCTAGGGATAATTTTTGCACCTTTGGGCTTCTAAAATAAAATATCACAATTACTGCAATTAAAAGGGGGAAAAGTTCAATTTCCTCTCCCCTTTTTACCTTTGCCTTCCTTTCCACCCTGCCTCTCCCACTCCAAATATCCCCATGAACCTTGTAATTTTATTTCCCTTTGTAGTTTTCTTTCTTTGGAAAATGAAACAACCAAACCCAAGAAAACAACAACAAAAATTAGCCATGTACCCTCCATCCCTCCTTCCATGAGTGTGCCCGCAGTGTTCACACATTCCTTTCAAAGCAAGGCTTTTCACCATAAAACATTTCCCTGAGGTCCAGGCTATTCGCTTTTCTCTGTTGCTGCGGCCAGATTTTCATCTGCTGTGGATCAGCATGAATTCACCTCAAGCCAGAACTCTGCTGCTTTACACCAAGAGCAGGTTTTGCCAATTTATGCTCACCCTGAAGANTTCTTGCAAATCCTTTGGAATTGCTGCCAGGGAGAAGCTAGTGAAACACGCTCCCCATGCCAGCGGCCGAATGCTCCCTCCCTGCACCTCAGGGGACCCTCATCTGTTCCTCTTGCTGACCCCGTCTCCCAGCTCCAGCTNGATATCCTTGCAGGGTCTTCCTACTGGAACTTCAAACATGCTTAGCCCTCAGCCAAGGGACTGACTGCACTTTGTGTTGTTGAAGACACCTTTGCTTTTATGTCTTTTTTAATAGTCTAGCTTTTGTATTCTTTTAATATATATAGCTACAGATACAAAAATAACAGGTAAGTTTCTCTAGGGATAATTTTTGCACCTTTGGGCTTCTAAAATAAAATATCACAATTACTGCAATTAAAAGGGGGAAAAGTTCAATTTCCTCTCCCCTTTTTACCTTTGCCTTCCTTTCCACCCTGCCTCTCCCACTCCAAATATCCCCATGAACCTTGTAATTTTATTTCCCTTTGTAGTTTTCTTTCTTTGGAAAATGAAACAACCAAACCCAAGAAAACAACAACAAAAATTAGCCATGTACCCTCCATCCCTCCTTCCATGAGTGTGCCCGCAGTGTTCACACATTCCTTTCAAAGCAAGGCTTTTCACCATAAAACATTTCCCTGAGGTCCAGGCTATTCGCTTTTCTCTGTTGCTGCGGCCAGATTTTCATCTGCTGTGGATCAGCATGAATTCACCTCAAGCCAGAACTCTGCTGCTTTACACCAAGAGCAGGTTTTGCCAATTTATGCTCACCCTGAAGATCTGGCCCACAATTTTTAACCTTGGAAATGGAAGCATGGACAATAAAGAAGCTCCCAGAAACACACAAGGCAAGCCCCAGATGCTCTTCCCTTGCTGCTCACCCTGCTTCCCCTTCACCCCACCCTCATGGTTTGGTGCAGCAGCTCCTTCAGGCCCTGCATTCTCTTGTTCCTCCTTAGCACTTTCTAAAATTCATAATCTCTCAGTAAAAAAAATAAATAAATCGATCTCTCTATATACGTATATGTATATAACTAAACAGCTGCCACGTAGCAGTCATCCGGCTAGAGGGTGCTGTCCCTGACAGCCCCATGGCCTTTTCTTGTCACTTTAGTCTCTGGGGTGATGGTCGAGGTCTTGCCCTCAGGCAGGACTGTTCCCGTATTGCTTGCACTCTCCCACACCTCTGAGGTACTGTACCAGAATATTNCAGGAGGGCATCGAGAGGAAGCCTCGAGGGTCAACGGTGTAGAAGGACTTGGCGTGGTGGGCGGCGGGGCGGCGGGGCGAGGGGCTGGCGTGGAGGCTGCTGGCGCTGCTGCACTTCTTCACCAGGGCCACCCCCGGCGGGGGCGGCGAGAGCAGCGAGGTCAGCGAGAGGCTGCTGAGCGTCTCCGAGGGCTCGCTGTTGTTGCCACCCCCGCGCAGGCTGCTGCCCGCCCCCTCCTCATCCGAAGGGTCCATGGAGTCGTGGTGGGTGCAGCCGGGGCTGGTGCTGCCACCGCTGCTGTGGCTGCGCTGGTGGCGGCGCAGGCTCCGCAGGCTGAAGAGCCCCCGGCCCCGCAGGCTGCGGCGGCGGGACGCGGGGGACAGGGGGGCTGCCAGGGGTCTTTGGCTGCCCACCGCCGGCACGGGGCACAGGGCCACCGGCAGGTCCAGAGTACACTGCGGAGAGTCGCTGAGGTTGAGGCTGTTGTCCTCCAGCGTGGTCTGCAGGCTGCCGGCCGAGCTGCTGCTCCGGCTGTCCAGCGACGTGTCGCTCTCGGGGCGCTGGGGAGTGGGAGCACGAAAACCCAGTTCTCAGGAAGGAAATGGGCAGTGGCCTTGCCTTATTGGTTTTGGGGATACTTTGGGGTGTGAAAATAAGCCACGATTACAGACAGGGGAAAAACTCCATTCCTCTCACTCTTCTCTGCTGGGGAAGGGAGCCGTAAACCAACCAATGCTACAAAGCACCAGCCATGCAGCCTGCCATGGGGATTTCCTTCTGGGTAAGGAGCAGGAAATGTTTCGTTATTTTGAGCTAATTTCATTCTGCTTCAGGATGAATCTACCCCTCTGACATGAAGTGCTCCACCAAACGGAAGGGATGGGGGGTCTGTGAGCCCTGCAGCACCCACCACTATGCTCTCCCTGAGCACTGATGGTCCAGGAGGCAGCAAAGATTCTCTGTGTATCCTCCATCACGGCTTCCCTATAAACCTGCCACACAGACTGGGGACACACCTATCACCTGGACAGGAATCAAAGGACTTCTGTATAGACCTCCTCTCATTAAAAAAATCAGCCATATCTGGGGAGAGAAAAGAGGCCCCATGGTTCTTTTGACCAGCACTAGCAGCAACTACCCTTTCATTTAGGGTAAAAAGGTGGGGTCCCCTTAACAGGAAGAGGAAACAGCCTTAATTTCTTTGTATCAGGGCTCATCTAGTTAAGCTGCATTTTAGTTGTTTCTAGGAAATTGTCTGCACTATGTGATCATCACTGGGACGCTGCACTGGGAATGATGCATGTAGGACAGGAAGCAGTCTCCATAGTTACTCAATACAGTTTGTGTCAAATAATCAGAAATTTACTAATTTCTCCTTTCAACAATTCAGTACTTCAGTACCAGTGGTGTGCCAGCTACAGGACTCTACCTCTTTGTGTCTCAACCTAAATTAGAAATTTCAACACTGCAGCAACTCAGTCTCAGACCAAGGCTAAATTTATCCTTGGTGAATTTATACACATTTGTATTGTGCCCACAGTGTCTGTCATATATAGCTGGATAACATCTAATTTTAATTTTTTTTAGTTTGTCTGGAATAGAGTGCTCATGTTCATGTTCGTGGAGTATCTTCCAAGAACAATAGTAGGGATCTCTACTGGGCTTTCATCTCTGCATCTTCTGCACTTCAGAGACAGCTGATCTCCCCCCAGTGCTTTTATTCTTCTCTTTTGTTAGTGAGAAATAGCTGCCTTTTCAGAAAGAGATGGCACCTTTCTGGGACGTGAGAGTTAAGTGGGCAGGGCAAAACAGTGAGCTAAGGGACACAGTGTGAGGATAGGGCACTAAGGGATGTGGAGGATGCAGGCGGGAAGAAGCCTGTTCCAACCAAGAGGGTGCATGACTTGGAGTCACAGTGTTAAGAGGACCCGAGGATCCTGTGCAGCTGTCACCTCCCTGGCGCACACCATGGCTGCTGTGCATGCAGGTGTCTGCAGCACACCCAGTGCCAGGGACCCTGGGGGAGCTACTGAGTGATGCGATTTCATCTTCATGGGGGGCCCACTGCAGCTGTCAAACTGTTTGCTGATCCAAAGCAGAAGAACAAATGACTTCACGGGGTGAGAGCTATCCAACACCACTTTGTTATACTACTCTCTCTCCTCCCTAACCCTCCTGCATTCTGCAGTTCACTGTGCTCCTCCTACAGATCCAGGTCACCAAGTCCATGACCACAGCTGCCTCTCTCCTTCCTCTGCCCTCCTCCTCGTTCAGCCCCCTCTGTTTGGCTGGGATGTGAAAACTGAGTTTTCCTAGCAGATGGAAGTGGGGTTCCTCACCTGATGGAGAAGTGAGCAGTTCACGCCTGGAGATCTCAGTGATGCCCATGAGCCTTGTAGAGAGATCTTAGGAAGGTTGTGTGGACACGAGACTTCCTCAGGCCCTGTTTGGGTGGCAGAGATGGCTGGGTGGAAAAATTCTGTTGGTACAGGTAACAGAGGGGAAGATGCACCTGGAGAGAAGGGGCTAGGAGGGACTGACAGAGCATCAAAAGAAAGGGGAGGAGAACAGAAATAGAAGAAAAAAAAAAGTTGAGGAGTCCTCTGATTTTATTTTGTGCCTTTGCTGCTGTTGAGCAAGGTCCAGTGAACAAAGGATATTCAGGAACATGCTCTCCTGGCCAAGAAGCCTCAGTCTAGTGTTCAGATTAAGGATCCCATTTTTTGCACAAAAACCTGCACCAGACCAGGAACACCTAACACAGCTCAGAGCCATAAGGTAGCAGGCCAGCTCTGCTGTTGCTCTCACAGAGAAGTGCTGAGCTATAATGCCTTGATTCAAGTATGTATCACTGCCAGAGGACATTCATCCCAAGTCCTGCAAGGCAAGAGATGAAGGGAGATAAATTAAGTGATGGTTTGGGAAAAGCTGGGGACCACAGGAGACCAGGGCATGCACAAGAGTAGAACTGGAGCACTTCCATCAAGGGCAGACATGGGTTACATGTTCCCTGGACCTTTACTTGGTCTCAGGGGGCAGCAGTGTTTTTCTGTGCTGAGTGAGCACAGTTCATCCAGCTGGCATGTCAGGAGAGTCTGTGCCCACTCTTTTCTGACCATGCATGGGTGCACTACTGCAAATGGGGATCAGCATGTTCACAATATTTCAGAGTCATGTCTGAGGGAAGATCTAAAAACTAGCAACAAAAATGAAGGAACTGCTCCTCCCCCCCTATTCCTGAAGCAAATTAACAAACTGAAAGCTAAATCTTGGTTAGTGTAACCCCAAGTCACATTAACTCTACCCCTGGCAGAGGTAAAGCAGGGGAAAAACAGAGCTGGACCAACCCACAGCTTCAGCAGACCTGGGGCAGGAGAGTCCTGCTCACCTTTGATACTTTCATGCTTTAGCCAAGACGGAACTGAGTTGAAAGAAGTATTCTCCATTTCACTCAGGTAATTGTCTGCGTCTGCAGAGCCATCCTTGCTAGATGCTGGAAGCAGGCATTCCCCCACATTGTCTGCCCCAGTGGAGTCAGGGTTGTCCTGGCCATCCTGCTGGAAAAAATAAGTGAGGACAATGCCTTGGGAAATTTAATGGAAGATGATAGATCAGACTTTTCAAAGCCTCAAAAAGAACTGATTCTGATAATGACTTCAAGCTAGCTAAGAGATGCTCTAATTTCCAGCCCAAAATGCCTTTTGACTAATTCAGAGGAAGTTACTAACAGTAGTGAAGAGAATTTTCAAATACATGTATTCTTTTGTTCTCATCAAATCCTACCCCACAGTATGTCTCTATGGAGAAGCTCTTGAAAAATGACCAGAATTATATTCCTCATCAGGGACACCTGGATGAATACAGAGCACCTGCAGTGAGCAGGGGCATAAGTACAGCACATGGTGTAAGATGGCTGTCTGAGGCTAACCTTGATCTCCTTAGGATTCAGCTGAGCAGGGTTTTGATTGTCTGACTCATCTCCTAGAAGGATGGAAGAGGACTTGTCTGAGTTGAGGGATAATGCTTCCATTTCAGCCAGCTGGACCTGCAGGAAGGGAAAGGAGCTATCACAGGTCATGCCTGGCATGCACATTTCAAGCAGTCACACTGTTGATGGTGGATAAGTGAGAGCCTGTAGACCCAAGATCAATTTACGTTATATTCCTTCGATATATCAGCAACTGCCTAACCCAGACCTGGGCTGGGCAGGAGATTTCACTTTGTAAGAAAAGTTGAATATACGATCTGCAAGCAGGCTGCTACCACAATGCTCCTCTAGTGCCAGAATTGGAGGAACAAGTTCTGTATCTGTCACAGCGATACAGCTGGCCCAAGGCCCTGCAAGTAAAGCCAGGCAGGCAGAGGGGTCCCTCAGGCTGGTGACAGGGCAGCCAGCTCTGCTGAGGGATAAGGAGTGGACCCTTCTTTCTGAAGGCACCACAGACAGCCCTGCTCAAACATAAAAGTGCTTTCATTCCAGGGAAAGTCATGCCTTTTGCAGTCCATGCCAGTATCATGCTTTTCATATTCTCTTACCTTCATTACTGAAACCCTGTTTCTCTCCAGCTTTCTTGCATCTTGCCTTTCCCCCCTCCTCTAACCTACCCAAGATCTTAACTAATACTGTCTTCCATTCTGTTCTCCATCTCTAAACTCAGCCCACCCACACTTGAGCTCTCTTGCTTTCTGAAAGCAACTCTGACCACTGCATCTTTCTCACTATTGTGCTTCATGTCTGCTCGAAGTCCCATGCCTGACCTCGCTTCATCTTTCAGCTTGTTTCATACCACATGTTCCCCTCTCTCATCTTCTTTCCTCCAAGCTTTTAGATCCCCTCTGCCTGACAACTCTTTCTCATAATGCCTGAAAAGCATCTTTTTCTACCAGCCTAAGCGGTTACTCTATCCCTCCTATGCTTGGATTTCCATCATTGGTCTCTAGAGTGCCAAAAGTTTGTGACACCAGCAGCTAACTCTTCAGAGCTGTATTCTGGGTTGTCTGAGTCGGGACAGCTTCTGGCCATGTGTTTGTGTTTGCAAGAGGCAGGTACAGCTCTTGTGCCATGACAGCAGGTGAAACATTTGGAGAGATGACTTTTGAGATGGAAATTTAGTGGCTTGTGCCAATGCCAGAGACTGGAAGAGGTCTCCATCTGAGGGATAATGCACTTTAAACAAACAGAATGGAAAATTAGAGCTGGATTTAAGTAAAGGGCACAAATGACATCCTTATTTGAGCTATTATTCTGACACAGGAACATGGTGCTGTTCAACCATGGAGAAAGCCCAAAACCAATAACTGCTCCTCAGAGCACAAACGCACAGAGAGCCTACAATGAACTTATGCCAGGGATGCTCCACAACCACAAGTGAGCAGCAACTTGTGTGGAGAAGCAGAGTCTTAATTCAGTCCCACTTAATGTGTGTACTCATCTATTACTCTCCCAAGTGCTTGCGACATCAAAACAGCCTTACAACTGTGCCTGTAGAGATGCAAGCATGACATGGTAACATCTGTGACTACCTTTGCCATCCATGAAAAAGGATTTCAACAAAAGCCAGAACAGTCTGTCACTGAACCACTTGCTTGAAAATTCTGACCACCCTGGGATCTACACAAAACCCACAATCAATGAAGTCATGACTAAATAAACTGCAGGTGTGGAAACACATTTCACTGGTGCTCACTGACAAACTCCTACCATGGCTAAACACACTTCAGTAATCCATATACAGAAGTCTGTCAACCAACCCCAGAATGAAAAGATGGAAACGAAAAGAGTTTTGTACCATGAAAAAAGAAGGTTTTGTTCTTCTTGCTTCCCTTACAGTAGAATATTTTAAAATCTGCTGACTAAAGATGAAGAACAAAACTATGTTTTAATTTGCAGTGGGGAGAGAAGGGGCTGTTCACTAAATACCAATCCATGAAACCTGCCAGGAACATCAGCCTGAAATACTGAACCATGCACACATATCCCTTAGGAAACAACTACTTGCAGATATATCTTCAAAAACAGACCCATGATTACAAAAATCCTTAACTGTACATGTAATTCATTTAAAAATAGAGTATAAGGTGTGTTTTTGTGGCATTGAGCAGTTCTGCTCAATGCCACAAAAAACTTAGCACACAATAATGAGTTTGAGCATATATTTAAATGTTGTATCCATCCACTGTGCTCAGCATCTTGATGAACTAAACTACCGATGAAATTGGAGGGGACATTTTTGCCTAATATGTGATTTTTGACAGAAGGGCAGTTTAAGGCTGATAGGGTGGACAGTAAGCATACTGGTTTTTTCTAACACATACTCAAGAGAACTAGATAAATATTTTGCCTATATAACTTGCTGTCAATTACTTCTGGGACTGTACAATTCAGTCTGTGAACAATACTCATTTGGATATGTTGATGTACCAGAGTACACTCTAATTTAATGACTGTGTGCATTGCTGATGTTAGCTATGACTCCCTATAGTGATTTACCATTGAAATTTCCTCTTTTTTTTTTTTTTTCTACATTGAAATATGAGGAGAAGGTCATGATCAATCCCAGCTTAAAATCCTAAGGCATAGTTTTGACTCATGTGATCCAAAATAAAACATCTGTATTTTATTACTAAACTCATTCTTGCATAGATAATTTCTTTTCCATTTCACATTTTAGAGGTGTTGAAATACCAATTTTGAAAGTAATTTATGGCTCTATAACAACCATTAGAAAGTATGATCTAAGAAGAATTCTTCAGTTGTGATAATTACATTAAATTCTTTGCTCTGGCTGTGGGTTGCATTTGAAGATTTTGCTATCTAGTTTCTCTGCTGGAAAGGTAAGAAAATGGGTTGTCTTCCCTTGGAGGCAGGATACTGAAGACTATCTGTGGTTTTCAAACGTAGCAAACTAGCTGCAAATGACTTAACCTGCAGGCAATCATTCTGGAATGTCTTAGAAGATCTCATCTGCTGAGAAAGCACCAATTGCTGAACATAAAGACTTAAGTAAAGCAATGGAAATTGCTGTTAATTGAAAACTAGTTATTTGGTTGCATTAATGCAGAATTCATTTGTGAAGTGTCTCAGTAACAATAAACTACAGCAATGTTTGCATTTTGATACATTCAAAAGGAAGCAATGGGGAAAAGCAGACAGCTGAGAAGCTGAAAAACTATCAGAGCATCGGAACTAGGCATCTGAGACCAAACAAAATATTGCTTTCTTCAAACATGAATAGAATGATCTGTCAATAAGAGCTCTTTCCCCAAGTTTCCTTGTTTCTTTATAAGCTGTAACAACATATCCAGTCAGGTATGGGGAAGGAGAAGGTGAAGTTTGCCACTGATGTACCAATTTACTGTCAGAAGAGTCACACTACTGCTACAAGCCTGAACACACAAAATCAGAACGCCTGATAAAATACAATAAAATTATTTCAGAACTAAATTAGTTCTGCTACTCACCTAACCCTTCCCAGACTATCTTGGTCCTCAAGTTTCACAACCTGAAAAGACTAATTGCTCAGGAAGGAGTTTTCCAAAGCATCTACCAACTTTAGTAGCTCAAGTATAATCCATTTAGTCCTGCTCTTAGCAACAACCCATTTGTCAGCTAACAAACTTTCTCAGTGGACCCACTTTTATTTTGTTATTGCTCAAACTAATTAACTGGTTTTCACCACAAACCAATCCTTGTTCACAGACATGACTCTATTCAACAAAGCATTAAACATGTGCTTAATTGATCTATCTCAATAGGGAATAAGCAAGCACAGGTTTAAAATGAGGACAAAACAGAAGCTTGAATCTCCCCCTGAATTGCTTCTGAGTGGTCTCATTGGGGTGAGATCCTTAGAGTCCTCTGTCCAACATGAGCCTGAACCTAGACTTTTCTTGCTAAATTGAACAAAACAAGAGCTGCCAAGGGATGCCTTCATAGTCATTTCTCTACAGGTCATTCTGTCCCTCCTGACCCGTGTCCTGTCACGTCTCACTTTTCCACCACCTCAAACATCCACGTGTGGCTGAGGAGGGCAGGCCTGTACTAGAGGCAGTACCAGCACTTCACAACAGATAACAAACACATGTCATCAAGCTCTACTGTCTACACAATCTACAGTGTAGGAGCACACATGGGATGACCTGCGGGCACGTGGGTGTGGGTGTGCAGGTCTGGGGGGAAGAGTCCCCTCACACATCCTCGTACGCAGGTTACCTCTTGCTTGTCATGGTTACACTTCTCGCACATGGCCGGCGAGGAGTAATGATGGAAGACGGAGCCCGATAGGTTATCGATGATCATTAACTCCCCGTCGAAGGAGTCCTTAATAATTAAAGAGACACTGTCCAGCCATAAGTTTTCCTAGGGGACAAGAAAGGGGGGAGGATGGGAGAGATCATTTTAAGAATGTCGAGTTTTTTGCTTTCAAGTTTCATGTGAATTTGAGGCTGGGTTCTCCACCCTGACTCATCTGGAACAGCATCTTGTCCTGCAGGTACTTGCACAGGGTCACTGGGGGGACCATTTGCTCCACAGGTTGTGTAAAGGTGCCAGAGTTCAATGAAAAAAAAAAAAACAAAATAAGGAGGGACAGTCTTCACTCACTTTCAGTGCTCATGTCTCCCTTCCAGCTCTGCTGGAGTCACTCACTCTGGATCTGTCATTTCTCCTGCACTCTTCTCCTGAGCTCTCCTCTCAAATTTGCACCTGTCATACCTTTAGCTGATCTGCTCCATCCCTCCTCTGCTGGCCCTCAGGTTCCTACATCATGATGACAATGAACAGGACACACTGCAGTCATAACCTTGTCCCTACATGATCCTATCAACTCAGAAGTCTTCCGCTGAAAGCAAACCTTTCACCCTGAGGTGGATGACTCTGCTACTGCTAAACCCTCAATCATCTGAGCTGCCCAGCTAATGCCCACAGCTCCTTGCTGCAGTCTGGTTAGTAAGTTCAAAGGTGTACTCACCTGGGCTGGAGAGTAACATCTCATGCACCGATGTCCTTCAGGATCTGTTCTACCACCACCTCCTCCTGCTCCTGCTCCTTTTCCCTGTCCTGAATTTGGAGAGCCTGACTTGTGGGAGCACAGCCCATGAGTAATTTCCATCTCAAGCTCAGCATCCATCTCTGCATCCTCCTGGGCCTCCTTGTTGCTGTCGTCAAGATGTTTCATAAGCACAGCTACCACCACATTGATAAGGACAAACTGGGCTGTGAGCACAAAGCTGACAAAGTACAGTGGGGAGATGAACTGCAGGTTGCTGAGACAGCTCCGGTCATCATGGGTGCAGTCACGCAAAGTATCCTTGAGGGAAAGTTGGGATTGAGAGGGAATGATGGAAGGAAGGAAAGACTAAAGTAAGAACAGAATCTTGGCTGTTCTCTCTGTCAAAAAAACACTGTTGCCAATGGAAAGAACAAGGCAAACACTTCTATCACCCCATGCCTTTTGGCATAATGAGGCCCCCAAAGAATCTGAGACACTCTCTGTTCATATGCTGTTAGCTTCAGAGCAAAACTATCCAAAGGCATATGAAGCAAACCTTCAGATTATGACATGTTGCTGCCATCGAAGCCCCACACTGGTGAACAAGACCAAAAATGAGCAGGCTGGTACTGCCTTCTCCCATCTATTCTTAAAAGCATCACATGTAATGAAAGAACTTTTCTTTCTCCATGTCCTCCAAAGGAAGTATTTATTTTGTACTTTCCTGGTAGCTCTGCAGATGAGTGCCATGTCCAACACACATGTCCTGTGCTCAGCTTTGATAAGTCCTGACTACAGTGGTTATTCCCTCTTAGCCTAAGTGATCTTCTTGTTCCTCCCAAGAAAGATTAACATTTTTCTCATTCAGATGTCTCTAGGACTAGATGAGTCCAAGGGGTGAGTTACCATGGTGAGGAGAGAGACTCTGGACCAAGCAGAGATCTTATCTAGCAACCCAGCTTCTGTGTTCTGCCACCCTTCCCTTTGCTAGTCCAAGCGCTGCTGAACAGACCCACACATCAGAATTTCTCTTTCCCCACAAGCAGGAGATCCTTGCCTCCAAGTTCCACTTACCTTCATGATCCCATTCCAGTTGTCACCCGTGGACACCTGGAAAAGTGTGAGGAAGGCCATCCCAAAGTTCTCAAAGGTGGCGTGGCGGCTCATGCCCTCACAGGGGTTCTCATCGTTGCACACTGAAAAACAAGGGGAGTGCAACACTCAGGGGAGGACACACTACCTGTCCTGAGACCAACAACATGAACTCACAACCTGAAGAGCTCAGGTAATGAATGGTATCAGCACCCTGACCAAGAGTTGGCTGTTGGCCATCAGTATGGAAAAAGCCCTGATGGCCCAGTCCCAGGATATCAGGCAGTGTAACTCTGTTGCTCAGGGGGATCCTCCCAGCCTGTGATTTGGCTGCCTTTCTTCTTGATCAGTATTGCATGGCAAGAGATGTAAATAAACTTTCACAAATTTCTTATTGCAATCTTGAAGGCAATGTCAGGGACATAGTGTAGGAAAAGCAAATGTTTAAGAATGTAAGAGAAAATGGAGGCTGCTTTTATTTTGTTAGGCTGTCAGGACAACAACAATTACATCAATTTTACGTAAGAGAGAATAAAGTCCATCAAATAATTTAGTCCCTTTAATAAAGAGTTCTGATTTTGGGAAACCCCAACCAGCTCACACTGAAGCATGGTCTGCTTCAGACTTACCCAGTTTTCCAAAGAGCTCCACTCCTAGAGCAGCGTAGATGAAAAAGAGGAGCATGAAAAGGAGTCCAAGGTTTCCCACCTGAAAGCAAACAGCACTGTCAGCCTATCCCAAAGCCTATTTCATCTGTACAGAAAGTGTTTCTGCATTTCCAAGTCTGAAAAGAACAGCAGTGAAATCCCAGTGTACAAATGCAACCAAACAATCGCTCAACACTTGAGACATGTTTGGTGATGATTCCAGTTGCCATCAGGACTGGGGGAGAAGCAGGCAGGTGGGAAGAGAAGGCATGGAGAAATTAAGGACTTAACGGGTTTTTTTAAACACTAAACAGTTTCTGGTCTGAATGCTTGTGGTCACTGGGCCTATGTTAGCATCCTCACTTCAGGAATCTAATTTAGTCTTTGCAACTGCTGTGCCATCCAAATTCAGGAGAGAAATAAATTATTCAGCCCACCCACTCCCTCGGAATGGCACATCCTGGCTCCCTACATACTCACTGGAAGGAATTACTTCTGATGACTAAATTAGACACCGTAGTAAATGCTGTGAAAACACAGTGCTGGGTCTGTGTCTACAGGGTGTCAAGAAAAGGAAGCTAATAAAACTTAGCTAAGGACTACATTTCCAAAGGGCTCTTTAAAATTAAAGCTCTATTCACTATTAGGAATTTCTGCAGTGTAACAAAGACAGGAAGGGAATGGAAACAGGACTGAATTGAAACTGGAGATGCCTCGTATGCCATCAGCAAGCCAAAATCCCTGATTTGAGTCTGTGCTCTAGGAACAACAACAACAAAAAAACAGGGTCAGGAAGAGGATAAAGTGCAAGGGAAAGGACAGCTTATTTTAAACTACTTATTTTGGCAAAGCCAATAAATCTTGGAGAACTATAGATTATTCAGTTGTCCCCCAAAGACACAGTGTAAAAATATGGAGACTAGATTTATTCTTTTAACACTGAAATTGGTGGATTTTAGATCTTTAAGTTCAGATTTTTACACAACTCTAAGTATGGGGGGATTTTTTCATCCCTGCTACACAACTTTATTAAACAAAGCCAACCTGTTACAGAAGGTAGCAAAAGCCAGTCAATAGGAAGTCATAGGCTTTGATGCTGGAGGAATTAAGTACTGCTTGTTATTATCTTCCAGGGAATATCTAGAGACCAAACTTTCAGACATCTGCGTGTTTTGAAGCAGGTATTACTGACCTCCAAAAGACCTGGCCCACAAACTTGGTTAGCAAAGGAGCTGTAGGCAAATGGGAGACTGAAAAATCAGATATGAGGAAGTGTGGAAGAATATACTTGTGGTTTGTGTCTGGGAACAGAAACAGAGACTCACAGGTCCCAGCTGTGCTCTTTGCCATCTTGAGCAAAACACTTAACTATCTGATGACTCAGCTTCTCTGTCTACATGACGGGGATATGAATATTTCCTCCTGCCTTATTTATTATCTATGTTTTGGAGGTAGAGGTTGAATCTTGTCATTTAAGTGCAGATATATTGCAAAGTCCTCTTACCAACAGTTTCTGGATACTATTTCATCCAGGTCTTAATATCTGTGTGCATTTATTGGGATTTCATAATAAATATGCCACAGACATGCAGAAGCTGGCTCTGAAGACCTGCTCTGTCCCTTAGTCTTGCCTGAGAAAAACCACCTGTTGTGACTCCTGGAATGGAAAAGAGCAAGGTGCAAAGAAGCTGCACTGAGCCAGTCTGTGGCAGCAGAGACAGAACTAATAAAAATTTACATTTCAGATCTGCCTGCACATCCTTCATCTCCCCTTCCTTCTATAGTCCAGTGTATCGCAGCCCAGAACTATCCTGAATGATGTTGTATATCCTACACATGTATTATTAATACTGTTGTTATTACTATTATTACAATAAACCACAAATAATTGTTGTTTAATAAAAAGCATGGGAGATCAGACAGAGTTTGAGATCCATAAAAGATCATAGCATTTCCTTTTCACTTCTGTGCCATCATATTCCTCTAATTCAGATTGACATTTATTGTCACCAACACCAGAAGTAAATTCCCTGGGTAACTACTCATGCTGTTTTCAGATTGATTCCCAGCTCATCATCGCTCACCAGCACTGGCACATTAGCTGATAAATCAACTGACAAATGCCTGTGCATTTTGATATCATGCAGTAGAATTGCCTTTTTCAGGGCCTGCCCAAGGGACTGGTCTGATGTATGATCTGTAGAGCCACTTGGTGCCATTACTCCTTGCTTAGCAATTCTCCCTCAACAATCCAAAAGGAAGGAGGCCAGACTCCCTGACTGCTCATCCATCGCAGAGGATGCTCACATTGGGCTTGAAGCCTGTGTATAGCACTGTGTCAGCAGCTCGTTAGGGAGCAGCTGCCACTCACAGCTCATGAGATCCTTCTGTCTCCATGTCTTGTGGCAGACACTTAACTGCTGGATGCGTGAGCCACAACAGAGCGTGTCACTGCTTCTTATGCATGAGAGGCTCAGAAACACAAAGGGATCCAGGAGGAGAAAAGAAAATGTAGGAAGGGGGAAGCACTGGCTAAGAAAAGGAGTGATGAGACTGCAAATGAAAGAGAAGGAGGGAAAAGGAGGCACATTCAGGGAAGGGTGAGAGGTGCAGTGACAGAAGGATTTCCTTTCCTCCTGAAGTAGCTTCCAATCACTCTTCCCTTCTATGGAGAGAGGTGAAAGGAGCCATGGACTAGTTACAAACAGTAAGACACTAGCTAGACATGATGGGAAGAAATCTACCTTTGTCCAGGGGTCAAGCCTCATTTCTTTCACATGTTGGAGAAGAGAGATGCGAAGTGAGCTGTAACCCCATGAATGACATGAGAACTTGGACATGACCTTCAGGCAGTTGCCTGCACACCACAGTAGACACCACCTCTGAGACACCACAAGAATCAACCCTTTGGAAAAAGGAACAGAAGAGGAGAGTCTTTTGGGAAGATGTTTTACCTGTGGCAGGGCTTGAACAACTGTATCCAGCAGCGCTCGCATTCCTGTGGCCATCTTCAGTAGCTTCAGGACTGTCACAACAAGCACAAGAGAAGTGTCAGTCAGACTGAGCTCAGAGGCATCCTTTGTGTGACTTACTAATGACGGTAGCACAAGACAGATGTCCTGTCTCTCCTTGACCTAGAAAAATGGGACTTTCCCCTCATTCCTCTTCTTGCTTTTGATGGTACAACCTCGGTACAACCTCAGTTGTTCCTTTTCCAGAGGATCATATCTCTTTTACTAAATATTTTGTTTCTGCCATCCATGTCTATTGAGCTGCTTCTGCTTCACCCAGACTCTAGCCATATGCTTTTCCCAGGAATGTGTATCCAGTCCTTCTGCTTTGATTTTTCCTTCCACCACTTTCTCTTCCTCAGCCATCACTGTTATGCCATCTTGGCACACCTTGGTCACCACCTTACCTGTGCAAATTTCAACCAGCTTGGTGGCCTCTGCTCCCCACACCACTACTATAGCTGCCCCAAAAATAAGTAACAGAGGAAGTTCAGCTCTCACATGATCTGCCCACCCTTCCAGTGCTTTGCCTCCCAGGGAACTAGAAAGCCTGAGCTTCTAGGGTGTCCTAGATCCTAGAACCCCTGCTGGGATGTGATGAAGGACACCCAGAGGATCTTCAAGGGCTGAGGACAGGACAAGCTTGTGACTCTACAGGCACTGCCCCATGAGTCATGGCACCAAGTTGCACTGATGGCCACATACACCCCTGCTCTGGCCGCTGTCTCTCTCACCCCGGGCAATACGCAGCACCCTCATGATCCGGATGATAGTGGGGTTAATTGGGAGTGCAGCGTTGATTTCAATCTCTTCCAGTGTGATGCCCATGACAGACAGCAGCACAATGGCCAGATCTAGCTGATTCCACCTTTAGAAGAAAAATTGAAGAGAATAAACAAAGATAGAGTTTTTCTGTTTTCCTGAGAAAGAAAGATACTTGTCTCCACTTCATCCTAAACAATTCCTTATGTATGAGTTCAAGGCCTACTCTGAGTCAGCCTATATGGGCTTTTCCAGAGAAACAAAGATTCACTTTGCACACACCCTGAGCAGCTAGAGGCATGCCAGCCTGATTTGAAAGCATGGAGCTGTGTAACTATGGCGTTATGCTTTGACTAATGGGCTCAGCTTTTTACCACCTTACTACTGCTATATATGTTCTGCTTCAGCATGCTCACAGTTTGCCTCAAGGGCAGGAAAAAAATGTCTCTCTCTAACCCCATCTCCTTTGCTTTCTAGCCTAACCAGCAGACTCCAATCAAGAGGCAATTTTTGGACAACTCTTGCTATTTCCTAGGCATTGAAGCTTGTGGAGGATGAGGTTAGGTCCAGGCAGTGCAGAACTGGGAGGCAGTCAGAGCACTCTTCCTGCCTTCATGATCTAGATAGGGCACCATCCGCAAACCCCTACCCCAAACCCAGCTGTCCCACAGCCATCGCTGACAACCCTCTGCTCACCTGTCTTTGAAGAATCGTCTCAGACCAAATGCCACCAGCTTGAGGACTGCCTCAAACACGAAGACAGTGGTGAACAGGTAGTTACAGTACTTGAGGGCGGTCTCCAGGGACTGCCACAGAAAGAGAGGGAAAATAATTGAGGCAAAAGCAACATCAAACACAACCCCCCTGTGCGGGGACTCTCCTAATTGCCAGGAATTCATCCTGGGGTGTGGAAGCTGTCCCAGGTGTTTACTGTGGGGTGAGGAAGCTGCCGCACACTACCTACCGACTTGAATGTGGAGGTCACCTACTAAGGGCAACCACCAGCCAGCCCCTCTGCCCCATGCTCTTCTCAGGATCAGTTACTGCTCCTTTCTTCTGTACTGTCCAGCACAACTGGGAGGAGGAGGCTATTGCAAGAGAATTCACAAAAATTTCTTCTGCCAGTAGCCTGTGCCACCTGAATGACACCTTGTTAATAGCACTGGAATAGCTATCAACCAGGAGTGAAGCATAGAGGTTACTCTGGTCGTGGATTCATGTCATCTCTGACCAGAGGAAATCCTGATGTGCCTTGGTCTGGGGTCAGCACATCACAACTCTGAGCTGTTTAGCTTCTGGCTCTTTCATGTGCAGCCCCTTCATGACCACCAAGACCCAGTGTGAGAAGTGGGCAGCTTTCGGTGGCACTTTGTACTGGAAGGGTTTGAAGTGCTTTGAGAAGATTGTTTAACAGAACCTGACAGCAGGCTGGCTTGGCTGGAGATGTGTTCCAGGGAAAGGAGCTGAAGAGTAAGAAAGAGGGGTGACTTTCTGAGGAACAAAGATCTGATGTGAAGATGCCAACAGATGAAGGTTGAGATTTCTTGAAATATAAAGCTGGGCACCATCTAGGGCAACATGAAAGCTGGGCAGTTGGGCAAGGTGGGCAGGAAACAGAGGAGGCTGGCAATAGATTTGAATGAGAACAGACAGATTCAGCTCCTGATCAAAGCCTGAACTACCTCAGAAAATCTGTTCAGATACCAGAGCTGTCACCTAAACCAAGGGTCTTCTGAAGAGACAACTGAAATACCACTGGGCAGATGTCAAGATGAATGCTTTGTCTACATATGGAGGCAGAAGGCTCCTTTGAGATGTGCAGCATACATTTTTCCCACCAAAGGCATCTGCAGCTTTGCCAGGAACATTGAGAGGTACATGGTCTGCACTCAAGCAAAGTATAAAACTTATTTGGCCTCCAAGGTGCTGTACTTGGAATCACACCCTGCAGCTGACAGAAGCCCTGCTCAGCACTTTGGCCCTGCAGCTTCTCTTATGAAGAAAAGGTGGCTTGGTAAAGATGTCCCATCCCATGACACACCACCAGCCACTCTCTCAGTTCTCTCACCTGAGGCCATATGGCAGGGGAGTTGGACTGACATTTGGAAATCTGATGCAAAGCCTGAAGCTCCCAGGACACTACTGCTTCCACCACTCTTATTAGGATCCATGGGAAAATAAAAAGTAGAGCAGGCAGCTAAATTTGGGTGACACACATATCCACTTACTAATATAAAGCACAGACATTTAATTGCATCATGCTTTCTAGGGGCTTGATTCTTGCTCAGATACCTTCTCTCTATTGATTTTAGTGGATAACAAGTGTCTGAGTTGGAACTACCTTTCTGGATACACACAAAAATCTTCACACAAATTTGCCTACTACAAAACTAACTCCTACAAAACTTTAACACTAGTTTTTAGAGACTCCCAAGTGCCCTACTTATGCTGGTGGGCAGTGGTCACCAGAGAGCTGGAACAAAATGACAGTGTCTGGAGGCAGGACTTATCTCCATGATATCACTCACCACAGGTTGGTTGTAGTGCTCCAAGGACATTGTGATCACGTTGAGGCAGATGATGAAAGTGATGAAGATGTCCAGATAGTGGCTGGTGCAAACCGAATGAATAAGGAGGCGTATGTGGCAGTAGGTAGCATAGTACGGCAGACGCTGTGCCTCTTCAGTGGAAAGAGGGTTAAGGGCAGAGTTAGGAAGAAATTAGAAGAAAGAGAGAAATGGGTAAGAAACACTGAGGAGGGAGAAGATATAAGATTGGTAATAGGTATTGAAAGAAAATGGAATGTAGCTGGGAGAGAGAAAAACCAGAAAAGAATAGGTAAAGATAAAGGACATAGGGAGGAGGGGAAAAAAGGAAAAAAAAAAAAAGAAAAGGGAAAGAAATGGGGAAAAATATGTAGGAAAAAGGACAAAGAATGGAATACTAGAAAGAAAATTTGTTAGTCTGTGTTTGTGGGAATGGTGCTAAATCAACATTTCATGTCTTGACAAATTAAGATCACTTATGATAAAAGGGTTGGTTCAAGGATGAAGATGGTTCAAGGAGAGTCCCTGGGGTGTTATAGGAAAGAAGGGAAAAACTGAAGCAGAGGAAGGGAAAGCATGCCCACAGACTGTGAAGGAAGTCTGGGTAGTAGGGATGATTTCCAGGAGTAAGTACATGTTAGCAATTTTTATCTCAAAGTAACTCGAACAGGACAGAAACACTAGGAATAGGTGGTTTCCTTTTCCACAGAGGGTTTGGGATCCCAAGGAGTGACACGGCAATGCTGAGGTCACTGGGGCACAAAACACAGGGGTCTTCCTCCTTTTTTTTTTTTGCCTGTTTTATAAATTTGTGTTTAAAAATAAAGATTAGTCTGTCCAGGTTCTTCTTCAACCACCAGCTGAGCTGCAGGAAGCCCAGGTGGGACTCTACCCCAAGCACAGGAAACATATCAACATGTGCATGCCCCATGCCAACAGTGCCTGTTAGCATGCGCACAGGGGTGTTTTTGGTGCATTATCTCCTGAGGAGCAGGGTGCTAAAACCCTTCCCCAGTGCCTTCCCTGGAATCCTAGCAGACCTCCTCAGCCACCCCTCTTCCCCAGACCACCCCAGTGAGGTGTGTGGCGACACAGCAGTGGTGCAGGGAGGAAGGCTGAGAGTACGGCCACAAGTGATGGATTTTGGAGACCAGCCCACTGGGAAAGAAAAAGAAGAGGAAAAGGTTTTTCTCAGAAACCCCTGGCCTACGAACCAACCAAACATTTAGGCTGTGCCTTACTCCTTCGCTTTTTCTCCAAGCGTCGCAGGCGCTTCTCCTCCCGTCGGCGTGCCTCCTCAGCCTCCTGGTGCTGCCGGCACTTGTGGAAGTTCTCCACCACCACCCCCACAAACATGTTGAGCACAAAGAAGCTGACGATGAGGAGAAAGGAGATGAAGTAGAGTAGCATCCAGGGGTTGTTGTTCGTCACTGGCTGGAGTGGGAGGAGAACAGAGGCAGTCATTGTCTTAGCAGCAGAGGAATAAGGATGCAGTGGGTGGCAGCCCAACAGATCCTGCTTTACAAGGTATTGAAATAACCATGTGTGGGCCAGGAGGGAGAGTATGCCCAGAAAGACACATGACATTATTGCTTCTTCATTACAAATAGATAAAGGCCCACTGACAGTACCACAGACACTCACAGCATAGCCACAGCTACACCACCCTGGTATGGACTAGACAAGACCATGGACACGATCCCTTGCAAATAGGTGAGGAAAGCATTCAGAAGGGGCCTGGAAGAGACTCTTGGTTTGAGGGAGGTATCTGAAGCAGGATGTTAAAGGATGCTTCTGCCTTACAAGCACAAGAAAAGTGAAAAGGCCCTTTCACAAGAAAGTCCGTGTACCTGCTGGTCAACAGCCACAGCATCGAGTCCATTATACATAATATTGACCCAGCCATCCTTGGAAGCCAGAACAAAGAGGGACATCAGAGCCTGCAACATATAAAGCAAAGCTGATGAGGAGCAGGTGCATCTGGCAGGCAGAAAAAAAATATTGTGAGTTTATGCTCTAACACACACAGCACTGAAATACTCTTCCTGTTTCTCTGCACACATCAAAACCTGCTCCTTCCCCCATGGAGGAGAAGGGAGGGGGTGACAGGAAGACATGTGCAGCCAGATCCACCAAAGGAGAGAGTTTGTGAGGAACATCTGCTTCATGGCAGGAGAGAAGAGAAAATCAAGCTCTCTGCTGCCACCACTTTTCTTTCCCACTCATCCTGTAAATGTCATTCTGATACCAACCCACTAGTGACACAGCTTCTGCATGGACACCCATGCCAAATAACTGTTCCGTCTGGCCCAGGCATTTGCTTTCCAGGCACTGCAACTATTCCCTAGGGAGGAGACAAACCCTGTTTGTTTGATGAGTTCTCATCAGAGAGAGGGGCTGTCAGCAAACTCACCTGTCCCAGGTTGTCGAAGTTGTACTTGTGGTGCACCCACTTGTAGTTGGCTGCCACGCAGTCAGAGCGGTTGGTGATGTTCCTGATGTCAACCCCCAGGCAGTGGTAGAATTTGCCCTTGAAAAGCTGCAGGAGGAGAGTGACCCCATCAGGGTTCCCCATGCTCCCAGGGATGTAGAGAAGTTGCGAAGATGCTGCATGGCCTGCAAGACTGCAAGCCACATAGAGCACGACAGGGACACCACCAACACAATGTAGAGCTCAACCATTGCAAAGGAGCCAGGACCACCCTTGTAAGCTCACACTTGGCTTTTCAGCCTCCTCCACTGCCCCAGGCCATCAGTGACTGTAAGCCCACCATCTGACAGCCCTTAAGGCAGCCTTTCTGGGTACAGAGGGAAAAACTATCTTCTAATTAGTCCCATAGAGTAATCTTCCCTCCCTGCTTCCCAGTTACTGAGAGTGCTGATGGGAAAAGAAGATCTCATCTGAGGGTAAAGAACCAGAAAAAAACACCCTCTTCTTCTCATATATATTTTTTCACAAAGCTGCACTTCACTGCTGTGACTCTTCTGCCCAGGGCTCCTTTCCCCACAGGGAGGGTACTGGATTGTGCATTTGTACAGATACATCAGAGCAAACTAAGTATAGCGCATTCCCTGAGATGGAAGTAACACCCACATCCTTGCTCCTCTGCAACGCAAAAGCCAAAAATAAAGAAGATTAAATAAAAAAAGTGAAGTTTATGGGTGGGTTTAGGGCTCAGAGTGAGGGGGAGAAAGAAAGCTGACTGGAGGCAGGGTTCATGTGAGCAGGCACTGAGCTGTTTGCCCTTGTGGGTGACATGGACTGGTCCAGTGAGCCCTGTGCTGTGCCAGCCCTAGGCTCTCCCCATGACACTGACCCAAACCCTGACCCAGCTGCTGCCAGGTGTGAGTGCTAACTCCTGTCTCACATCCAGCAATGCCTGCACTTGCTGAGCACCCATCTGGGCTTGCTAAAAGCTGTGTCATTACGGAGATGACTTGTGAAAGAGGGCAAACAGAAAATTCACTGGCTTCCCTGTCTCTCCTGCTCTGCTTGGCTACCTCTGTCTGTTACAGGACCTGGGGGTACAGGTGCCCATAGTAAAAGGGGTGAGGGCTCCAGGGGATTACTGTTTGATGGACAGTAACAACCTACCTGCACACCCAGAATGCCAAAGATGATGAAGAAAGCACAGCAGATGAGGACAATGTTTCCTATGGGCTTGAGGGAAGAAATTAGTGTCTCCACCACCAGCTTCAGACCAGGGGCTCGACTGATGACTCTGGAAAGGAAGAAAGGGGAAGGGCAATAGAAGGACAGGCAGGGACGTTTGGCCTAAGCTAAGCATTTTCAGCAGCAGCAGACCCCTGTCTTCCCGTGCAGTGACCCCTCAGTGGAGATCCCTCTGCTGTGATCAAAAAGCCTTTTCTTTCCCATGGATTTGTTGTTTGATGAGGTACCTCCAGCATCAGACCCATATATATGGCTAATGGGGACCTCCTTGTGGCTTATTGCATGTTAAAGACCACACTTTGCCTGGCACAGCTGGCTCTGACCCTGGCACTCCTCCTGGGGGTAACCAGTGGGAAGAAGGGGACAAACAGAGCTCGATGGGGTTCTGACCGGAGGGGACGTAGGGTGCGCAGCAACCGGAGCACTCGGAGCACCCCCAGGATTTTGGCACCACCAGCAGAGGCCACTGAGACCACAATGTCAATGAGAGACACGAAGACCAAGAAGCCATCCAAGATGTTCCAACTGCTGCGGAGATAAGCCTGGTCCCCAAAATACAGGCCTAGAGAGACCACCTGGAAGAGAGGGGAGAGAAGAGGGGGTGAAATGGCTCCTGTTACCTGGTAGAGGGCGATTATGGAGAGAATGGGAGGAGGGGGAATAGTTATCAACTCTTCGTGACACTGAAGTGTCATCTCATAATCTTTCTCTTTTACCTGGATGTCTGTGAAGGAAAACCCCTTTTTTCTGCCTCTCTGAGTAACATGACACTGTAGGGGACACACAGGAAACATCTCCCTGCCACGCCAGAGACGTGGGGAAAGTCTCCTGGTTCAGAGATCACCTTGGAGGTAGTCAGGCATCAAATCCATACACTGGCCCTTAAAGGAGTAATTTGTTTGCCAGCAATTCTCAAAAACAATGGGTACTACAGAAACTGGTGGCCATGGGAAGATATTAACATCCTGCAAATCAAGGCCAAATTTCAGGCATGAATTTTAGGGGTTTAACTTCCAGCACACAGTTTCAGGACTTTTCCCCAAACATGAGAAAGCAATAACAAGGTTTTCTGATTGTTGCAAAGTACTTTGAAATCTATTGAATAATTTTCTCAACTTTGAGCATGTCATTAATACTGTTGTAATGTCCCTCATTCTTGCTCCAGGAGAAGGGGAATGGACACTTGACATCATTACAAAATCCATACTTGAATGCCAGCTATCCTTCATAAATACTAAGATCCAGCTCGATCTATTGCCTACAATAAACATCTCTATGCCTAACAAGACAGGACTGAACCCCAGGCAGTATCTGCCCTTATAAAGGTAGAGGGAAGGACTGGCACACTGAAAAGATGAACAGATTTTAAAAGGGTGCTGAGCAAACATGAACAGTGTTTGACTGGAAAAAGGCTCTGAGCTGTTCATCTCCAATAACTTACCTTCAGTGTCATCTCAGCTACAAAGATGGCTGTGAAAATGTAGTTGGACACAGTGAGAAAGATTCTTTCCTAGAAAAAAAATAAACAAAAAAAAAATCAAAACAGAGAAAGACCTTAAATGTGTTTTGACTACTTTTTGTTACTCTGGCAGGCCCCTCTGATGATCTTGATATTTTTGCATTCCTGTGAAGGGTCTGAAAGTTGATGAAATAAGGGAGATGCCCTTGGAAGAGGTCAGTGCTAGGCAGCTTTCAACTCAAATACCTTGGCTGGGACAGGACCCTATGCAGTTCTGCCAGAGCATAATGCATGGGATTTTTTGCATCCTGTAAATCTGGTTTCAGGGCACCCTCTGCCCATTTCTGTCCATGCTGCTCAGGCCTAACCTGCTTCATTGACCTGGGACTCTCTCCCGAAGAGCTGCTGAGCACAGACCACAGATTGTGTCCAAGTGCAGTAGAGTCTGGGAGTCAGCTAAGGCAGACAAGAAGAAAAAGTAATTTCACTTGCCAGCTTGAGCCACCTCCAAGATAGCTCAAGAGCAACATTCATGAATGATGATGTGCCATTCCTACAGCAGGAAAGTTACTTCTATTTTTCAGTTCCCGGTCCTTGTCCCTTTTGCCATTTGTCTCTTATATGCAGGTTCCTGGAGGAGACTCTTACTTTCCAAGACAGAAGGAATTAGGCTTTCTGTATTATAAAGTGGGTTGCCCCATTATAAGAGTCTGCAGGGGAAGCACACATTTATGCCTATTACTAGTATTTAGGTATTTGAACAGATGAGTCAGAGCTGATGTTTAATGTTGAAGTTCTTCCAGAGATCATACCAGTACCAGGATCACTCAGGAACCACTATTAGAGGTTGTGCAAAAAAGTGGGTGACAGGTAATGGTTCTCACCGTGCTTCTGTGTTCAATCTGGGGTCTTTCCAGGGCAATCGTGATGCAGTTCAGGAAGATGAAGGCCAGCACTACGTGGTCAAAGAGCTTGTGAGCAATGATGGTTTGGCAGAGGAGGCGAAACCTGCAAGAGAGTTCCAGTAGGCGCCTGTGCCTTGGGCGGAATGAATTTAGCAGCAAAGAGGACACAGAATTAAGCATTCTGGTCAAAACTGGGCTCTGATATAGCAGCTTTCCTATCTCTGAAACTGATTTTCCCTGAAATAGCAATAGCCCAGGGTGGTACATGGTCACATAGGGAACCTGGAGCAGAGCAATGAGCTGAACCTCCATTGATTTTCCCAGTGCCAGAGTGGTTTCCTAAACACTATGACGCTCTGCTCCTCTCTCGCCTTGTAAAGAGGTTCAATTCTAGTTTTCCTCACAAACTCACACTTTGTACCACCCTACAGTGAAGAGGCCACATGCTGAAGGCTCAGGAGAGGCAGGTAGGTTGGCAGTCATGGGGACCACACTTCTGAAAGACACTGTGTACATTAACATGGGTGTCACCCAGAGCAAAAAGCTCTCCCTTGTTACCTATAACGAAAGCCCTTTCTTTTCAAGGTGTAATATGTATGGGTGAGAATACTGTTGGCTGGGGTATATGGACATTTTTTTCCGGGTGAGATCTCTTTAACAGGAAGAATTTAACTCAAATTTCCTTTTTTATGCAAGAAGAATTCTAACTTTACCATAAAAAGTGTGATATAACTGGTAAGTTGGTACTGGGACTGTAAATTAAATGAAGATGCTGTTCTATTACCAGAGGAGGAAATATCAGTATTATGGAGTCAACAATAATCCATTCTTTGTCCTCTTTGTGTGAACATTAGTATTCTCTGCCTTGCTTTGCTATAAATATTTATGATTACAGAAAATAAAGATGGGATGCTCCAAAGGGAGGGAAGATCACAATAGCTATTTAGGATGCTCAACTTTGCTTTTATTGCTAGAATCTAGGAAAAAAAATGTCGTTTGACTGTAGAAGGGACAAAAGAGGAGAAAATACACATTCTCAGCTGGTAACTTCAAGGTTGCCACCTAACATCAGGAGATACAGCCAGCAGAGCAATGAATCTGCCCCATCTTCTCAACCCTCTCATGGCAAAAACTGCACAAACCTGTTCTGTGGAGAGAAGAGATATATGGACCAGTCTTCCCGTAACTCACACCAGTCTGGTTTATAGACTTCCATCATCTTCCGGATGCGAAAGCACAGGCTCTGTAGGGATGCAGTAGAAGCAGTTGTCATTGGTCACCTTCCCACTTGCCTGAGAGAGACATTCTTCCTCTCACATCTGACTCAAACACACCATTACCTGTTTTTCTTTAATCCCTCAATTGAGAAAATCAGCTCAAAGGCAACAAGTCACAGAAAAGAAGGTAGAAACTTTTTGCCAGGGCTTGTTTACCTCTTGGCATCTGGTTTCCTCCCCAAATCATGAAAAATAAAACTGCTGCTGTCCTTTCTAGAATAGGATGCTGTCCCATGATGCCTTCTTGGCGGTGTTGGAGGGACTGTGTTACACAAGGGCAATGTTTCCTCCCTACCTCAGCTAAATGAGAAGCCAGGATAAGAAGACTTTCTGTTAGCACTCAGGCTGGGAATTTCATACGGACACTTATGTCTGTTCAAATTTTGACTGACCCTCATTCCACTCTTTCCACCCTCTGATCTGCTCACAGATTGCTGCCACCCAGGCTGATACCACAAAACCCACTTGCCTTGCCTGTAGTGCCTGTGCTTCCTGCTCTGGTCTGCTGATATTCCACATGCAAAACTCTCACTGATGAACAACCTAACCTCTCCTATCTTGTAGAAATCACTGGCTTCACTGCTCTGAAATAACAATGCCTGAATGACCACATGTATGCCTCACATCTGCCTCCCTCCCACCTGCCTTGCAGGCAGCCTGACAATGTGGTGTGAGCTCGTCTGTGCCTAGAAGGTCCTATCTGCATCCAGTGCTGTCCTCCAGCTTTCCTAGAGCACCTTTGCAAGCTTTCTCATCCGCACGCAAGAAGACTGAAATTTGACGACGGATTTGGGATTTCCCAGGGCACTGTGGTGTAATCCCAGGCTCCACAACCAAGTACTCACATAATCTATTTCTTCATCATCCTCTCCCTGCTCTTTGTGGTTGTTCATCTTTGGGAAGATCTCATTGACAATACTGGGCATTTTGCCGTTGCAGTCCTGATGTTCACTGGCCCCAGGCAGTGCTCCCAGCTTATGGGTCACTCTGTGGCCAGAAGGGACCGTGGCCAACTCCAGCAGGTCACAGGAGCCTTTGTTATCCAGAGAGAGTGTCCGGCGGTGATGAAACACCCTTCCTTTCCCGTCTGGCTGCCCATCTGCCACCTTGTGCATTTCCCCAGACAGGAGGGACTCATGCTCAGCTGAGGGAGGTTTGTGTTTCAGGCTGTGTCCCCGGGCCAGGCTGTTCCAGCTGGAGCGACGGCTTCCCCAGGCTCCACTACGGCTCCAGGCACCGTAGTGGGAACTGCGGGAGCTGGACTGTAGGAGAGTGGGATGAGGACTCAGTGACTCTGGGCACAAGGAGACAGCATGTGATCCTCTCTCAGATCACAGACTTCTCCCTGAGCCCCTAAGTCAGAAGGCTGCCATTTATCAGATGTTGAACAAGTTGGATGGTGGGAATTCGGCAGCAATCTTGGTAAATCTGACAATAAATTGACAATGAGTTAGGAATGGTGTTGACTGTGATTACTTTATAGCACCACCTGTGTGCAAAGCACTTTCAGGGAAGGTAAGTAATAAAGCCAAAGGCCATGTGCCTAATACTGTTACTTACACCAGCACAAAGCAAGAGTAAAGCTCTCAAAAAATCTGATTGGCAGATTTTTACACTCTTCTGGGGTTAAGGATGACACATGGTGATGGATCATCTGACATACCATTTTTGAGTCCAGTCTTAGTAAAAGGAAGAAATGAGAGAAACAGGCTTGTTGGTTACAGTCTAGTCTAACCACATCAGCAAGGTATCACACAGTACACGGCTGCTAGCACTCTCTGGAAATAACAGGGGCATGTACCCTTTAGGCACTGAGGCACTCCCCAGAGCTGTGTATGCCAGTGGATAGAAAGCCCAGAAACTAATGTTATAAGGTGGACAAGTCTGAGATGCACTCATTAGACAACCTGCAATGCTTGGGGAAATGCTATGGGGCAGCAGAATCGCCTATGGGGAGCTCAAAAATAATATTTCCACTGTTACAAAAGCTTTGATACAATCCCATCTGTAATGGGACTTGGTGGTTCTGGCATCACCTCTTAACTCAAGGCATCATTTTGTGTCATTTACTCTAGGAAAACAAGGAAAAGGCAAGGAGGAAAAACATGTTCCACTTTAAGAGGGAGACTGTCTTCTTGGTGTTCTCCCTTTCCCACAGTCAAAGGAATATAGATAACTAACCTGGAAATAGACTTCAAAAATCTGGAAATATAGAAAAATAATGTGAACTGATCTGGATTCTTATGACAGGCAATGCAGTTGTGTTAGAAGCCTACAGCAGCAGTGCGATCCTTCCCAGAAACTCCCAGATGATGGCAGAAAGCCAACAAAGTGCATGGCCTACGGGTATGACACACATTAATACTCCCTCACTCACCAAGGACCGCTGGTCATAAGTCATTCTCCCCAGGGACATCACACTGCTCTTTCGGGAGCCAATAGCAACACGAATCTGGTCAAGTTGCAGTGAGTTGCGTGAAGAGTTGGTGACTCCCCCAGGAATCACTGGTGGGTTGGAAGAGGGCAAGGATGGGTCCAGGTGCCCATTAGGTGTCACGGGAATTGCACAGAGCTTGGGATCTAAGTGGAAAGGTGCAGAAAGAAGAATGAGGAAAGAAGAAGGTGGGTTCCTCACTATCCAGTGACTGCCTTGATGCCTAAGCAGTTTAGCATGTTAACAGCAGCTAACAGACTGTTAGCCCTTTAGCATCAACCAGCATCTATTTCTCTGATTTAGGGGGTGTTGACAAAGGCAGTGCAAGCTGGGAAGGCTTTAAAGTCATTTCCTCAGCCTCCAAAACCAGTCACATCTCTACTTGGGGACAGACAGACGAGCAGAGTGATGGTCAAGCAGCCTCAGACTGACAGGCAGAGCATGAAGGCAAACAGGGGCATGAGAGTGTGTTTCTGCTTGCCAACAGCAGACACTAGCATCTTCAGGTCTGAACAAATTCCACCACCTGTCATATTGGCTACTTAAAGCAGTTAGGCTGAAACAGTGGGCAAGAGACTAAGATGTACAGATAGCCACAGCCACCCTTGTACTGAGGTCACCTTAAAATTCCTGCAATCATATTGCATTCCAGTCTATCCTTTTTCAAACTGCCCTTTTTCAAATGACTGATACTTGACCTTTAAGATTCAGGACACTTTTGAGGGAAATCTTAGGTGCTGTAGATGACCATCAGCATTTTTTGAGATGCATAGAGAGGACAGGGTATTGAATTTTAACATCTGAAAGGACTGGAGCAATCACTTTTGTTTGACTTATTGCATAATGAAGGTCACCCATCTCTGTCTGCCTGACAGACAGCCATGAGTCCACTAACACCTCTGTAACCTCTTCCTCCTCTGCCACCTCAGGGGTTTGATTGCCTACATTCAGCATAAGCTCTGATATGGTGCAGGCATGTAACTCAAGACAGGACTGCTTTGAAATGAGCTAAGTTGCAGGAAAAAACAGTTAGCCAAAAACCTGAGCCACTGCTCCCTGCTGTGGGAGCTGCATTTATGCTCAGAAATGTGCTCATGGTGTTTGTCTGAGTTATGCTGTGAATATGCTTGTGTCTGTCCTTGCACCTTGCTGATCCTGATCTTGTCTTGCTGACTGGACTTCTTGGCTTGACCTCAGACCTTCCTCACCATTGTGGGCTTGCCTGATAATTACTGAAACATTGGCAGATCCTTACTAGTCTCAGTTGACCTGCTCTGCTCATCCTGTGCAAGAGTGTGCAGTGTGGCCCCTGCCCTCCTGCCTGGCTCTCTGTCCCTTTCAACTCCTGGCTCACCATCTATTGCAGAGCAAGTTACTCTTGCTGCTCCCTGCCATCAAGTCCTGTTTGAAATATAATACCTTTTGTAGAAAGGCTTTCAGTCTTTGAGGGATAGAGACCTTACCAGGTGGTTTGTACTCAGGTTGTTCCCACTGTTAATTATCTCTCCCTGAAAATATATGGCTTTTTTTCAGCCTAAATTTGTCTAGCTTGAGCTTCCAACTTATATAATCTCATTATTCTTTTTTTCTGCTCAATTAAAGTGCTATCTACCACCACAACTCCCTCCTTATAGTCTACAACCATGGAGAGAGTGATCAAGTAACTTGCCTTATTTCTCTAAGCTTCATTAGTCTCTCACTATGAGGTAAGGCTTCCAGATTTGCCTGAGTCCTTTGTACCACCCTCTCCAAAAGTGGATTTCAGATTTGGATACAGTGTTTCTGAAATGGTGACCCTGAAAGTTACCAGAGACAGCCTCGCTTCTCACTTCCAGTTGCTGTTCTGGAGGTCGTTCAAAAACTGTTCCACTTAGCCACCACATTCCTCAGGATGCCCACATGTCTCTGTTTTTCCACAAATAACACCACGAAGTGGCATACAGTTCAAAATAAAAACTGGCAAGTTCTAAGAAGTAGAAGTAAATTTTCTGCAGAATCTGCTTTTAGATTTCTCACCAAACAGTAGTAGGACCCAAGCACATAAGACTGTTTGAGCTATTGTACCTGAGCCTTCTTGGACCTCTTGGAATTGATCAAAATCCCCCATGTTTGAAGAACTCTGATCTTCATCTGAGTATGACCGGTTGGCATCACCCTGGAACACACAAATTTAAAAGTTGGAAGCAAACAGAAAAGACCATTTGTTTTTGTCTTTCATTTCTGGAACAACTCCAAAATTGTCCTTGGCAGTTGGGCATTCAGTGTGATCACTGGAAAGAGTCTTGTGTGATTTGGGATGGCTGATAGACTGCACTGCTGCTTTTGGATGGGTAAAGAGCTCACCCTAAGGTAGGTTCTGTTGTGTTACACAGAACAGAAATTGTGAATCCCCTTCCAGAGAGCCCCTATCCTTGCAAGGATTAACTCTAGGATTTTTTTTCTTTTGTTTAATTGAATACTGCCCTAACAAGGGTCATTTCATGAGTAAAATTAAGGAAGAGTGATACTTTTTAAGTCCTCCAGTCCAGTACCCCCAAAGTGTCACAAAGGATCCCTTTTTATCACCTCTGTTCCTCTGCCTAATGAAGCCTTGGTGGCAGCTCACCTCAGCCTGGAATCCCTCCACAAGAATAGCCACCAGAAGATTAAAGAGTACATAATTGCCAAATGTCATGAGAGCCACAAAGTAGAGGGAAGCCCATGGTGAGGTGGAGGCCATGCCATTATAGAGTACAACATTCCAGTCCTCCTGGGTTAGGATCTGCAAGAGAGGATGAGAACGTCAGATAAACATAAAGGAAGAACTTGAAGTGTATTCCCAGAAAAGGAGAGTCAAAGAATACACATGAGGACCAGACCAGGCCTCTGAACTGCCCCATAACCACACACCCACTGTCACTGTCCAGCTGTGGCACTGCACCAAAAACCTTAGCTGAGCAAGAAGAAACAAGAACAACCATTAGGACAGTCATGTGCTGAGGTGAGAGTGTTAAACTTGTGAGTTGCTGCAACAGGAGTGACCTTTGCATACCATCTCCTAGGAAGGAAGAAGGTCCCCTGTTTGAGATATACACCAGTTGTTTGGTTCTAATATGCAACTGCTCTTCCTCCACAACCTTTTATACTGTTAGAAGTCAGTGCAGTGCTCCTCAGTGAGGAAAAAGCATCTCCTGATCCTCTTCACTTTGCCCTGGATCACCCATAGAGAGCAAACTGGGCTCACCTGGAAGACGGTGACAATGGCCCACAGCAGGGAATCAAAATTCTTCCGGTCAGGAACTGTATCTCCTGTGTCTGTCCTGAGGCTGAACTTGCAACCAAAGATGTGCATTCCCAGGATGCTTTGGAACAAGATAATGTCAAATATAAAACTCTCTGCCACCACAATGAACTCATCAGAGCATTTCTCTTCTCCTGAAAATCTAATGCAACATCACAGCAGCAAGGGGTACAACAACGCAGTCAGACTACTGGGAGCTATCTGTGAAGAAGGAACTACATATTGCAACCCTGTAGGTCACCAAAAAAAATTGTTTTCCATCTGGGCTGACTCAGAGCCCATATATTCCTTCCAACCTGTCAGTCAGATCTATTCTCTCTATTGTCCTTTTTGCTCTCATATATCTTCATCTTGCTATCAGGGCATCCATGGCATGCACAGACAAACTTTTTTGGTTGCTTCCTGCTGCTCTTCTGACAGAGTCAGCCTCCAGACTGAACTGTTTCTGTAGCTGGTGCTGATTAGCAGGAGACTTCACCTATCCTGCAACAGGATATATGCTCAATGTCTGCATTTGCTGGCAGTATCTCACCACCCCATCCAGGCCAAAATCCTCAGCTGCTGAATCCAATTTAAGGCAGGAGCAAGTTCAGCCCTTATGAAGAAAATCAATGTTTGCCAGTGCTGCCTTGGCCTGGGCCAATGGGCAAGATGAGTCATGCAGTCATGCTCTGAAGCCGCTGTCCCCATGAGCCACACAGTGCCACTCCAGAGCACTGCGAGCTGACTCCCTGCTCACCTGAATATGAAGATGAAGAGCATGAGGAGCATGCAGAAGGTGGCTACATTGTCCATAGTTTTCATCAGCACCACAAGCTGACGGCGCAGCGCCGGCATGAATCGCACCAGCTTCAGCACCCGAAGGAGTCGGAATGTCCTCAGCACAGAGAGGCCCCCGTCTGCCTGGCCAATGATCTCCCAGATGCTGTGGTCCAGAGAGGCACAGGAAGTATGAGGGACAAAACAAAAGACAAGTGAACCAACAGAAGAAAACAAGGAATAACAATGCTAAGTCTTCACCTTGGCATCGGCAGTACAAAAGTGAGAGAGAGAAAATCTTTCTAAGCAAGACAGAAGTATGAACTACAGGCTTATTCTTGTATGTTGAAAGCTGTATTTATGTGTTAAGAACATGAACGTGGCAGTACATGTTGCAGGAATTAAGAAAGGCTTGCAGCATTAAATTCCAGCAAGACAAGTTCTTCTATCTCACTTTAAACTTTGTAACATCTTCAATTTGTGCATTTTCAAAATATTTCACTGCTAATATTTGTTGTGAACTTAACAAGGCAGTTATAATTGCCCCCACTCTACAGAGGAGAGAACTGAGGGACAGAAATGCTGTCTGGCGTGCATAGCACCAACACCAAGTATTGGGAAAAGACACCTTGGTCTCCTAATCCTTGGCCTTGTGCATCAGCCCAGCTCCTCTTAGTGTAGCTGCTAAATCTTCTTTGAAAAAGTGTGCAGGCTTTGTGGTACTCTTTTCTATGAGTAATTCAGCTGATCCCCAAGGCTCTTGTCACCTGATGATGACGATGATACTGTCAAAGATGTTGTAGGGGTTGCGAAGGTAATCAAAGAGACCAAAAGCAGCAAGTTTCAGGATCATCTCCAGGGCAAACATGCTTGTAAAGACAACATTGCTGATCTCCAAGATGTTGGTCAATTCCTCTGGCTAGACAGAATGAAAAATCAGAGAGTCAGAACTGAAAGAGCCCTGAAATTATGGGGAAAAAAGTGTTACTTTTCTCAGGGAACAGGGCTTGTAGGGAGTTGCAAATTTCCATGGGTGAGATTGGAGTGGAGCTGGATAGCGACACTTGCACTCCAATTCCTATGCAGATTTGCTACCTTCATTATAGATTATATCCCTACCAATTTTTTTTTTACTAGAGGTGATCAGGAGCCTCACAGCCATTGACACAGCCAAGGCTGACCAAGCATCTCCTACATCCTACCCCATATCCCCTTCCCCTGGCTAAAGGCTACTTTATTTTGCGCAAAGAACTTCAGGATTTCTTGAAGGAGAGCAAAACTGGCTGATTTGCAGTCAATCTCTTCCTTCAAGAGTTTCTTCCTCTGAGATTTCCACAGGCAGCTGGCACTTTTTTTTTCCAAAATTTGAAAACATTTAAATGACAGGAAAACAGTTCCCAATCTTCCTCTACATGTCACTGTACTAACCTGCCCCTTTCCCCTCTATTTTTTTTTTCACTTTCTCATTTTTCTCTCCCTCTTTCCCCACCAAATCCTTGGTATGCATTAGTTTCCTGGTCTTGCTTCATCAGTCTTATGCCTCTGTCCTCAGAGTGGTCTCAATAATTACCCAAGAAAATATCAAATTAGACAGGACAACAGCAAGGAGGACCACACTGTTAAAACCTACCTGTAAGGGCCAGGGAGAGAGGGACAGGGTGAAGAAGACAGACAAATGGACAGCAAGACAAGAGAGGCAAGTGCACAAGGTGAAAAATCCAAGAATGACACAAGATGACTGTTGAAAAATGAAGAGGGTGAATCTTCTTTTGCATTGGTCTGAGCTATGCCTGACCACCAGGCCACACTTCCAAGCATCACGTAAAATGGATGGGAACAAGAAAACTGCAAATGCCTGTTGTTGAGAGCAAGAGAAGACAGACATTCCTGGCAATGCAGAAACAAAAAAGTGAGTCCCTGCAGGTCAGAGCCAGTATTTTTAGCATTAAATCAATATTAGTGCCCACCAGGAAGGGAAGTCATTGTCTCTCCCCATGGTCTGCAAAATTGCTGTTTTACTAAAGGGTGGCCTTTTCGTTGGCCATCCCTGTTACTTATACAGCTGGTGGCAACGGAAGTGAGGGAGGAATGCAGTTATGGTTCTGGCTCTCTGACTGAAGCTGGGGTCTGCTTTAGTCCCTGCTCTGAGGCCCCCAGAGGCCAAGATCCTTCCAGGTGAACAAATGAACAGAAAACTTCTCCTCACATCTCTGGCTTCCCATGCCCTTTGTTAATTTCTTGCACTCCTCATTGCAGATTTTTATTAAAATAGTCCATGTCTTTAAAATGAAAAAAGAGGAGATGGATCAATTTCCATCCATAGTTATATCTGAATAGCAAAACTACCCTGAAAATGAATGGAGAAAGGAGTGGAGATAAGAGAAGAGAGAATGAATGTGCAAGAGCAAGTGCATGTGGGAAGGGAGAAATGAAGATCACTTCACTGAGACTCAGCAGTAACAACAATTGCTGAGAACTTGAGGTCTATATGTTAAACTGAGACGCCAATTTCAGTCTGAATCAAATCATTATGTCAGTGAAAATATGCAATGCAAAAAAAGCAACAGGTTATGATGGTGGATTATCCTCATCTCTGCTTTCCATATATTCTCTTGTGCTCTTGTAGGGAGCAACTGATGTTTGAAAAACCATGCTTGCATCTTGCTTTTGGAAAAGGTCACCTGTTCCTCTGTCTCTCCTTCCCTGCTTGATATCTGTTTCTCTAGTCAATCCTCACCTGTTAATCTGTTTCTAATGGACCATCAATCAAGCCCAGAAAAGCATCCTTCCTAGAGAGAGGGACAGGAAAGACTGGGAAGAGAAAGAAAGACAGAAAGAAGAGATGGACAGAGATAAAAGCAGAAAAAGAGAAATCAAAAAACAAAGCTGGAAAAAAATAAACACACTAGCACCCACAAGAAATAGAGATTGAAAGAGTTGCTTTATATAGTGTAGTAAAGAAGTAAATGCTGAGAAAGGAAGAGCAACACAAAAGAAATGAACACAGGAAAAAAAGAGGTGATAGAGAGGAACCAGATGGAGAGGCACTAAGGCAGATCCAGCACTGCAGCCGTTTCTGGAGATACAGCTAATCTGACAGAGTGCAAAGAGCCATCATCCTGGGGCCAAGGCTTCAGGGTGGGATTTCCCAGGGGTCGTGTCCTGTGTGGTGATGTGCTTGTTCCTAGGGTGGTTGTGGCTATGAGTGACAATGGATGAGGCGGGTGTCTGGAACCTGGCTAGTGCAGGGGACTCCTCCTCTGGCCAGGGAAGTGTGAACTTGATGAAGAGGACAAGCAAACAGTGGAAAACTGGTTCTCTCTTTTTCTTCCTACCGACACACGGGCTCTTCAACACAGTGGACATGTCACCTTGCAATTGTGAGATCTCCCGAGGCCTCCTAAACCCTTCCGCCCCCCAGGTTTACCTAGAAACTGTAAATTGAAGCATCCTCAAGGAAAGAACTGAAATCAAGGCTACTTTAGTCCAAGAAGAAGAAAGGAACACCAGAAATCTTCCCACAAGCAGTCTGTTCACATTGCTAAGACAGGACAGGCAGATGTACCCATCACACTAGAAGTGAAACTTGAACATAATTATGGGAGCTGAGTATTGGGGTAAGGAGGTTGGCTTGAAGGGGCAGAGATCCCAGGGGGCAAGGCATGCCCAGAGCCAGTGTTTAAACCAGAATGGTTAGTTTATCCTACGTATGGATCTCTTTCCAAATCCATGAAACGATCTAATTCATATCCTTGTGGAATGAAGTCCTTCATGTCTAACAATGTAGATCAAATACTGAGTGTAAAATATATGATTCAGATTTACTTCAGAACTCCTGTCCTGTGATCAGAAACTAGAACTGGGGCAATAGAGGGCAGCAGCTCAGCTCTTCTCTCCCTTTCAATTTCTTATTAACTTTGGAGCTCTTTTGCCAGATCTAAATGAAAATATAATTAGTCCATTATGGCAGCAGACAGAAACTCCTGCATCCTAGGAAAGGCTCAGAAGATATTGATCACCATGAAGCCCCTTCAGGAAAAGTTTCTCCTAACCAGCAGAATTTGCAGCTGTCTAGAAACTGAAGAGTAACTGATGTGACCTATGCATACCAGCCCTGCCAAACCTACACATCACTGCCTCTGTGATGAGAACATGAAAAAGAAATATTCCGTAAAGTGGTCTCTCCAGCCTGCCTAATTTTCCTAATAATTTCAAAGTCACTCGGCAATAATTAGAAGAGCCATAGAAATCAGCCATGGAACATACCAACTTTTACGTAAGTTTAATCACCACCCCACAACTAATGCAGGATTACATGATTGTTATATTCTGGTTCTACAAGGCTGAAGTAGTGTGCTTTCATCTACTACTCCAGAGAGACTGTTCCATCCTCACTAAATGTCAGCATGATGAGCTGGCTTGGACATTTGCTGAATGTTTCTGACAAGGAGCAAATAACAAAAAGAGAAGCAACAACTGTAAAATACAAACTTGTGAATGCAATAAATGCTGGTATAAAGTGAAATCACACAGGCTAGAGGATATGAAGGTACTGATCCACAGGATGGGTCTAGTTAGGAAACAGGGGACCATTATCTAATCAACACAGAGAGACCTCATAAAATTGTGGTCTGATGTACAAAGGAAAACTGTAAGTAGATCCTGGAGAAGATAAACCCAGTCACTCAGTATTTGTCTAAAGTGGTTGCTACTGGCAGAGAGGTTTGAGTCCAACAGGCCATTCAAGAAATGCAGGATGAGAAAGGCAGTCTGGGACATTCAGCTGGGACAGGTTTTCATCCTCATACTGAATGAGGGAGGAAAGTCAGCAGCACTAGACACACTGTGAATATTAAGAAAAAAGTAAGCCTCTTAAAAGTATTCTTCTGGACAGCCAAGAATCTAATATTTTCTACACTGGATTTTAAAAATAGATATTTCCAAATAGAGGCAGATCTGAAGAACTGCAAAAACTATTTCAAGTGGGACAAAGCTTGAAATGATGGGGTTTGGCTTATGCAATGTCTCAGCAATATCTGAAGGCCTAATACTGAGAATATTACATGTTTTATTGCACACTGGTGGATTTGAATAAAGGTAGCTATTTACAAATTATATCTTGTTATAAGATCATGGATTAAAAGCAGTTTCTCCTAAAATGAGTTAATTTCCCTCACAAGAAATATATATGCAGATGGAAACCTTGGCCACACAATCAGGACAGGATGAAGGACTGGATGAATAAGCTAAATGAAGCCAAATTCCAAGGTGATTTGAATATGAGTAAAGTTATTTGAGTTGTTGAGGTTAAGTCTGCTGGAAGAAAAACCCCGTGAATATTAAACCCCTGAATTATAACAGTTTAAATTTATGTCTTTCTGTCTGTTGGTCAAGACCAGGCAACACTCATGCATGTGCTCTATCCCTTGGGTCCCTGCGTTTATAAGCCTGAAACTTGTGTCTCACCCCTTTAACCTGATGGTTGTAGGTGCTTTGGTCAGATTGCTGGTGTATAGCCCATGAAAAACTGGAGTGGCAAGGTGCTGACACACATGCCGTGAGCTGCCCAGCCAGGTATGTCCCCTGAGAGTGGCTGGACTTATGATATCCTGTGTACCAGAAAGTACAGGCTCAAGAGGTCTCTATAGGCATTAGCTCTGCGTCAAAAGACAAGATGAAGTAGCTGAAGCAACAGAAGCTTCTTCAGTCATAGGATGGTGCCACCCTGCAAATCACAGATCCACATGGGCAGAGGGGCTTTGCTGGATTTCATTCTGTGAAAATTGGTGCTTTTGGGAGAAAAGACAACAGGAAAAAAAGAAAGGAAGGAGAAAAAAGTAGGCAACGAAGAACCAGCCTAAGATGTACTGATGGCATGGTTTGAGAAAAACTGAAGGAGAGCCAACGGAGGTACAAATGTCTGTGTGCTTCTGAGTTAACTGCTGACTTAAAAGAACACAAAATTCATGGTGTGGTTTGAATGTGTTTTCATCTTCTTGTGCCAGGAAAACAGAATTCAGTACAGATTTTGAATAAACAGGCTGCCCCACATTTTTCAGTTATGATCAGTTTGGCTGACAGCTCTTCTGGTAGAAGCAGCATGCAGGGTCATAAGCTTTTCCCAGCTACTTATGGATAAAAAGTGACAGTACAATTTTAAGGACTATCATTAAGAACCTGCTACTAGAAACCCCAAGGCTGCAGAGGCAGATCGCACTCTGCTGCAGGCTGCACAAACACAGCAGAGGCATCCTTGAAGGGCTTAAATCTGCACATACAATAGCCAGAACATGGGGGCGAATTCTCTAGCTCAAATATTCTATCATTCACGCTGTGTCCATTAAACCAGGAGGAACAATGGCTCTTACTGCTTGGTGATCACATCTTGAATATATCAGTGGACAGTTTTTATATTGTCCTGGGCTCCAGCCCTTAGTCATCTCTCTGCTATGTGATAGATACTTTGCTCTTTCTTTTTTTATCTATTTCCATGGATCAACCCCTGCAGCATCTTCCTAATTCTCCTCTCTTCTGAGCTCCTGCCAGTATTTTTTCTGGTACTGAAGCGTCTAGTGCAGTTTTGAATTCTGGGATCAAATTAAGGTGTCACAGCCTTGTATCAGAAACTGGCTGGGCTTTGAAAATTGGTTTAAAGCTTGATAGGTGGGTGGGATGCAGACATCTAAGGCTTCAAACTCTGGCTCTGACACTACGTTGCCTCAAACAGGGAATTTCAAGTACTCTGGGTCTCAAGGTATCTTCATCCTGCTACAGCACAGGACAAATCTGAGTGCCTTGCTTGAACTGGGCTCACTGCCTGTCTCTTTGCTGCCTGAGACTGTGCTCAGGACAAGACTTCACCTTGGCTCCAGAGCTTCAATACAGTCAGCATGTCAGTAGTGCAGCAATCTCTTATTTTGTGATCTGGGCAGACACATGGAGTGAATCTTGGTCACATTCAGACTGGCAGTGTAGATCTGAGATGAGGAAGTATAGCATAGACTATTCAATGCTAAGTGCAACAGAGCACCAACCAGCAATGCAGATGCAAAGTCATGGGTGTGCTTAACCCCCTCTGACACTGGCACTGCACATCACAGTGTAGACACAGTCTCTGTCTCCCAGCTATAAAATAAGGGCACACAATTCCTCTCCATCTTGTGAGTCTGTCATTAGGATAAAATGTATGGCTGACACAGAGTTACCTGCAAACTACTGGTGTGAAAGTCAAACCTGTGCCCACACCTGATGTTTGTGTCTGAGCTATCACTCTCAGGGTAAAGGAAAGGCTCAAGCAGCCTGAGTTCCCAAAATGACTGAAGATTGGAGGTGGTGCCTTTCCTAGCCTTCTTGTATAGATAGAATGTGCTCAGACATCTCTTAATTAAGTTGGGAAGGCTAGCAAGCTGATGGATTTGAATTGAGATGCTGGTGAAGTGCCTGCAACATCCCCAGAGGGCACATTAAATTAACCAAATAGAATAAGGATTCAGTAAGCTAATGAAGAGAGAAACGAGTAAGAGAGATGAGGAAGATGGAAGAGATGAGGATGACAGAGAGAGAAGCAGAGAGAAAGTAGAGACAGGGCAAAAAAAAAGTGGGATGAATGACCAAGGAGGAGGAGAAGAGAGGCATTGAAAAGAGGTGAGAGGCAAATGCATGGCGAGAGAGAGAAAGCAATTAAGTACAGGTATAAGGAAGTGAGAGACCCTGCAAGATCCTGAGGCTTTCTCCAAAGTCATGCTGGGACCATCTGTGCTGCAGTAGTCTGAGGTCCAAATTGCTCAGTCTCTGCCCCCATCAAGCTGCATCAGCTGCTTAGCAAGGCCATAACCCCCAGCAGGACATAGCAGTCCATGCTGCCCAGCTTGTGCCTCTAGGTGCTTTACCTGTTCGTGGTGCTCAATGCCCATGCTGATGGTGTTCACTAGGATTGCAATCATGATCCCACGGTTGAAATATTTGCTGCCCACAATCACTCGAAGCTTGATCCTCACTTCTCGCCACATGTCACGGCAGAACTTCAGCCGTCCTCCTTCTTCCACCTCCTCCTCCTCCAATGCCAAGGCACCTTGGTCCTCTTGGCTGCCCTCTCCCTCCCCTTCACTGGCTCCTCCATTCTCCTGGTCTGATCCAGTACTATCTAGGACTGAGGGCCTTCTGGACACTTTGTGCTCTTCCCTGTGGCATCGGGGGCAGTTGGTGGGATCAGAGGTTGCTGTCACAGCGATGGGCTGGACTAAGCCCTGAGGAGGACAACCAAGAGATCTGTGCTGCTGGCAAAGCCCTGGAAAGAGAAATGGTGCTGCTTAAAGAAGGAGGATATGAAAAAAAACATTCAAAATGAACACCTCTTTGGCTTCTGGGTACTTAGACAGAGTAACTGGGCTTTTTAGCTGTGAGGATGATTAAATACTGCCACATCATCTCAAGCACAGCAATAGAAGTTGTTGCCGTTGGGGGGATCTATGCTGACAGGCCGTGTCTCTAAAAAAAACAGTACTGTTCAGCTTGCCTGTGATTAGGCTGAATGGGGTTTATGTCCATCAGAGAAAGAAGTGTATTGTCTCATAACGCAAATCATAGCTTGAGACTCACTAGCTTGTGTTAAGTGGGACCTGAGGGGAAAAATGGTCACAAGAGATGCTTTTGGCCTGAACTGCTACAAGTGGGATCTGAGAACCCTCAGGCTGAACTGAACTTTCTGAATTAGAGAAACTACATTAGCAAAGCAATCCAAGAAGCTAGAAGAGGTAACACAGGAATGCTTCCTCCTGACAGTGTGCACTATGAATAAGAACAGACCCGCTGACTTCCGTGAGAAATCTAAATTTGTGTTCCTTGATACTCCATTTTGGTCTGGAAGATCAAATGGACACTACGGGAAATGAAGCAATTATTTCATTAACACATCACATGAAGTCTGCAGAAACTTTTCTCCCAGCAAGTAAAGAAAATGAAAGTTTGAGTATGCAAGACACACTGAAGGAAAATCTGCCTTTTTGCTTGTTAATGGAGCATAACTTAGGAAAGGCATCAGCAGGCAGTTAATGCTAACTATAAAACCATTTTTACAGTGACTTTTCCAGGCAGGAACTCAATTTAAATGATATCTTAGGTCTAATTTTATGCAACAGCATGTGCTGCCGTCAAGATAAATGGTCTCCATTGTCCTTGCATATCAACCAGACTTCTTCAGCATCAATCCTTAGGTTCAGGTGACACCATATTGCAAGTCAACTCTCTTTGCCTCTCTCTTGAGGTCTGGAAGTAACCCACTTTGGGAGGAGAGCTCTGGGGATCTGCTGTGCCACCCGGTCCAATTCTTTACCCCACTTTGTTATATCCTGTAATTCTTCTCTCTCCCAAACTGCTACCTGGCTGTACCAGACATGGAGCCCATTGCAAGCCTCAGTTTCTTTATCTCTTTATGGTCTCTGAATTATCCATGTTCCTTGCTGGCCTACCGTCTTTCATTCCCATTCTTGCCAGTCTCCCCCACCTTGTTGGTCTGGTGTGCTGGCCGTGGTGTCACACTCAATGGCCAGTATTAATTCTAATTCTGTGCTTTATAGGCACAGGTCCTTTGGCAAGCTGGCACAAGGAGACGCTCTCATTTACTCTCACATTTCCACCACTGGCATTTCCAGCTTTACCCATGCAATCCTTACTGTAGTGCCTCTGGTTTTTCCTGTTCATGCCAGGTTTGGCATCGCCGGGCTCCTGCACATGGCCATGGCGCCAGCTCTGCACGCTGTTGTACAGCCCAAGGGTGCGGCGCTTGGCTTTGCGCAGGATGTGGCAGACGTACTGGAATATCTCCTCGTAGCAGTCTCCCGGCTCCATGTAGCTGGCAACAGTGCTGGAGGAGAGGTACCGGGCCCTTTGCTCCTGCATCAGCTGGTGCTCCCGCTGCTTGGTCTCTGAGAACTGCGTGGCGATGACCACCAAGCACAGGTTGATCATGAAGAAGGAGCCCACCTAGCAGCAAAGGAAAAGAAGGGACCAATGTCAGCATGAAAAAGAACATGTAGGAGTGGGAATGTAAGAAGAGCGAGGAGGCGAAAGTGACTGGAGGCAGACAGAGGGGTGGGAATCAGTCTGCATATGGAGAAGAGGTTTCAGAGAAAGCCAGGAGTTCGTGAGCTTGTTTCTGAGAGCTCACTCAACGTAATTTCCATACAGAATTTAAAGCCATGCATTGAAATTCAGGAAATAGGTCCAACTTCTGGCAGGTTTTGGGACCCTTAGAAAATCACTTATAAGTTACATACAAGGGGTTTGATGAAAACTGGACCTTTTTTCCCCCCTTTTTTTTGTGTTAGATGGAAGGTAGGAGACAGAGAACCAGTTTGGCTGATTTCTCCTCTGCTTATTAATTTACCACTGTAAAAATCATGCACTGCCATTTATAATCTTCACATCTTGGAAGAAACGTCAGTATTTTCGGATCATTTTAATGACATACCAGTATACTTGGGGCACATTATTGATTTCTACCATTTGCACCTTAATTCTCAATATAGGGAGATGGGACTTTCCTGAAATGAGTGAGCTTTTGAAAACAAAAAGGATTTCACAAAGTCAAATAACTTTTAGGACACATAGTCATCTGGTAAAGCCATGCTTCCTTGCTTATTTTCTATTCTTCTGACACAAGACCTATCATATTAGCTCTTCTATTACTTGTCCTCTGGCCTACATAGGCTTCTCATTTCAAACACAAAAACTGTAAAAAAACACACACCAAATTTCTTAGAAAGAGCAAACAAAATGCCCAAGGTCTCCCTCTTCTCCATACAGAAATGTCTACCAGGCTTAATTTACAACTTGCATGTTCCCTTTAAACTTCAGTTTTCCTATTTATAAAATGGAGGAGGGATTTCTTTGTGCTGAGAGTTCTGGAGACAAAATAAACTCACTCTGTGTTACATATCATGAAATTAGAGATTAATTTCCACTAGGAGGTTTATCCATAGATACAGAGATAGAGGATAAATCCTGGGCTTCAATATTATGAGAATTTTGTATATAAAAGGCCTGGTAACTACATTCAAAATAATTTTCAAATGCTATGACACCTTGATTGGTGCTTACTCCCTCCAGAGCTGTGTCAATAGGGCATTGATAAAATGCAGAGCCTAAACTCTGAACAAGGACTACACATCTGCAGTGCTCTGAAACAGACTCTGTGGGGCAGCCCACGGGTGGAGATGAAGTACCAGGTCAAGATTTCTTCTTGCCCTGGACCTGGGAGCATCCCTGCTAAGGGGCATCCTGGCACCAGCTTCTCCTGTATGAACCCATGCAGGACCCAGTCTCACCTCACTGTCTCTCCTTTGCAAGCAAACAGCTCTGACGGAGAGCAGGCTTCAGTCCTGCTCTTGTCCTCACGTCTCCTCTCCTGTAAAGCTTTTCCAGCAAAGGGGACAGAGCAGGCAAAGGTGGTGATAACCTGACCCCAGTGCTTATGAATGGAAAAAGGGTTTATTTCAGCAAGTACCTCAGAGCTTGTTTTATCTATCCAAGCAGCCTTTCCCTCAGCTCATAGTCCTTACTGCCCCCCTGACCAGCTTGCCCTTATGAGTGACCCTTTCTCTTGGATACAAGTTTCCTTTGCCCAAAGGGGAAGTGTCCCTGCTAGCATCTCAATAACCCTTTGAAACGTGAAGCTCTTTCCAACCAGATTCAACATAAGGACAATAAAGTATCTCAAAATAAAGGGCTTTCCCCCCCCCCATCCTCCTCTCAGCACCCTTCAAAGCTGTTCTAATTCTGTTTCCCTTCATTATGAAACCCTTCTCTCTCCTTCCCCCATATTTCAGCCTATTTTCCCTTCAGCTTCTGCATGCAGCATTGAAAATTAAAATAATGCCTTGTTCAGGTTCCTTTGCCTTCATCCAACATTTTTTCTAGTCTGTGATGTCTTGCATGTTTTATTTTAACTGATGAGCATATTACTGGGAATCCAAATTCTTCTCTGATGCACTCTCCTCAGCATCATGATACTCACCCGGGCTTTCCCTTTTGGTTATGTCCCTCAGCCGGCACTGAGTAAGGCAGGGCAGGGAGATGGACACCAGATGCATGAGCATTTCTGGAACACTGCTTGTGACACCACTCTGTACTTTGCAACTTCCCACAGCTCCCAAAAAACAAGCAATGAGGGCTTGCCACATCTCTCTAGGCCACAAGAAGAAGAGCTGAGGGGTGACATGCCCTCACCAGGACTGCACTGTTGGCCTGCAGTTGAATCTGGAGAGGGGTTCAGGTTCACATCACTGAGCCCTGTCCTCACAGGCACCATCTGCTGCCATCTCCCACCAGATGAACAAAAAGTGGGGGACTGAGGACTGGATATGGCAATTACTCCCCAGTCCTTATCCTTTTAGCTAGGAATATCAAATACAAAGCAAATTAGCTTGGTTAATCCTTAAAACCACAGGCAAGTCAAAAAACTCAGGCTCCGCTGAGCTTGGCACTGAGTCCCAGCTAGGAGAAGGGCAGGAAGGGTCCCAAAAGGCTCCTAGTTGAGTGATTCATCTCAGCTAGCTGAACAGAGAGATGGAAAGTGTCAGACAGGGAGTCAAAGCATTTGAGAGAAGCAGATGGAAATCCTTGATTTTGAGTCCCAACACAGGGTTCCATTCAACCCTGAGACTGAGCTGTGCTTTGATAGAGCAGATCCTGGCCTCATTCAGCCCAAGGTTCAAGCCCTATCTTTGCAATATCTATCCAAAATCTGACTAATGCTGCAGATCCTGCTTTGTCAATTACTTCTACTGCTTACGCCTGGATATCCAGCTTATCCACACATGTAAGCACAGAGTGCTTCAAGGAGCCTGAGTGCTGCAATGCAGATGCCAGTCTGAGAGTTCAAAAGAGCTTGCTCTAGTCCAGGAGGCATAGCAATGGCCAAGTAGCTGGAGAGGTGTCAAAGAGAGAGCTGGACCTCAAGCAGGAAAACCCAAGTGAAACACTGACCCAAGAGCAGGGAGCAGTCCTTCCTTCATATCACATCCACGATCTCTGGTCAAGGGGGAAGCATTTTAAAATCTGCTGAACACAAAATGCTTTTCCCAGGTTGTTCTACAAGGCTACTCAGAGTGCTACAGTCAATCAACACCCTTCCCCTCAGAGAAGCACATCTATGCAGGATTTCTAACTGTGCTGGGAGTATATCCAGGTGGTGGAGCCTTTTTCCTGCCATATGAGCAGTAGCAGATAATGCCCTTACGTAGGTGTTTGCAGATACCATTGTAGGAAAGAAGTCATGGATGAAAGCACAGCTCTAGAGAGAAGCTGCAAAGATCCAGCCCCAGAAGAGTAAGTCTGAGTCAAGGCTAGAATGTGTGTAGAAAAGCAAAGAGTCAGGGCTTAAAATACGACTGTCAAAATAATCCTGCTTAGAAAGCCAGGCCTTCCAACCATGGAGAAGGAGGGAAGGATAAAGGCTGGAAGGATTGTACTTCACGAGATTTAAAGAGGGATCATCATTTCCATATGAAGATTCAGACAGAAAATGCAGCCACATGATAGCAAGTTTGCACTGTGGCATTGCTATGTGCTGCAAAACATGCATCACATGCCAAGAAGGCAGCAGGAAGGCTAAATACTTCCTTGGCCTAACTCCACCAAAGGTAAAGAAAATATTCCACCTAGCATATAACTCAGTGGATCTCAGCAGTCCCCAAAGAAACCTGAGATTAATGTTCTCCAGTGTTTGAAAGAAACAAACCTATATGGCCTCTGGAAATGAGGAGGGAGTGTCTATAAATATCAATGACACTGCAGTAGTGTCTCAGGTGGAGTGTTTAATTGAGGGGTTTTGGTGCCTGCAAATTCAGAGACAAAGTTTGAATTATTGTGAATCCACATGATGTGAACCAGCATTAGAAGGATACTTAGGAATCAAAAATATGCTGACAGAATTTATGTAGTTTGAAATAGGGAGGGGAAGTGTTGCCCTGATTATTCAGCCTCTGATTTGCCTCACAGTCTTTTATAGTTCTTAGTTTCTCACACACGGGTGTTATAAATAGAAGCAATGTTTTTGTCAGATTAAGTTAGTTTACATTTTTCTTCTTGGAGATATGGACAGCTGATGGACCGTTGTCTTGACCAAAGGGATAGGGAAAGGTGTCAACCTTCTTCCCCAGTCCCTGGCCTTTGTAGAAATACTATAAAAGTAGAGTCAGATTTTGTAATAAACAGTTCATGCTTTCTCACCAAACAGAGTGTGAGTGTGTGTGTGTGTGTGTGTGTGTGTGTTTGTGCATCCAACAGTGACAGGGAAGGGCAGTTTCTGGAACTGGCCTACAAAAGGCTGGATATGTGTGCCCCAGTGATTAAACGCTGACCCTGCACAGTCCTTCCTGACTCTGGGAGAGACTGGGGCTGTGGGACAAGGAGTAAAGTCTGTGTCTAACTGCATATTCTACAATTTGGGGTATTCTGACCATGCTGCTCAAAGTCAAAATGCAGGCGGGTACTAAATATCTATTGCATTGTGGGGCATCTGAACAAAATTCATGGGAAATTATTATTTTCTGAACTCACAAAAAGCAGTAGATGTTCAGTTCACCCTTGAGACCAGAGCATGTGGAAACTCTCCCCTCATCACCCCATCCTGTGCAATCACATCTCTGCACTGTCTCTTTGGGACTCTCCAGCATCAAAGTAAAAGCAACATTCCTTAAGGTATTCCACCTCTACTGTCCAGGTTCATACTTCAGCCCACAGAGAGTACTTCATATTTGTATTTTTCTGTCCTTGTCTTTCCCATGTGGGAATAGAAGGCCATAAGGCAGGGTAAGATCAAGGATATAGTAAGATTTTTGTAAGTTGTCTGATCTGAATGGGTCAAAAGGTTTGGGGGGGGTTTGGGCCATCTTCTGTATGTACCAGCAGCAGAATTTCTCAGAGAAATGGATTAAGGTCTGCTTTATCTCAAGCCATTGCATGCCAATTTGCATTTAAACTAGATCCCGTAGTAGGTTAGTCTGTTAGTGTTACTGGGTGACTGCTTCTAGAGATCCTGTTTCTTGAAGGGCATAGCCTCATAGGACAACTGTTGGATGAAGATCAGAGTCCTGGCCAGGTCCATTCATCAGTGCATTCAAATGCATGTAGGTCTTGGAAATACACACTGGGGTCCTTCCTCAGTGACCTGAAACTAAATTGCATCTACCACATACAGATTTTATACTTCCCGTAATTCATCCTATGTCTTTCTATTTCTCTCTTGACTTTGGCCCCCAGGTGAACAATGTGCAAGAGCCTTTATAAAAACAACATCCTTCCTGATTAGAAACAGGATATTCCCTCCAAGAACATGCACTTATGCAAGGGAAGCCTGAAGAATGGGGAGGCAATGGCATCATGTTTCCCAGCTTCCATCCCAGCTGCTGATAATGAGTATCCTTGTAGAAACCCAACCTTCAAATTTAATTTGCATAAATCCACAGGACTTATAAACTGCTTATTAAGTTCTCATTGCTGACACACTTCTCTCTTTCCATCCTATCACACACAAGGGATCTCACACAGCCAGTTTATTTTGGACTGCTGACACTTTTGGAGCAGTAGCTCTTTTTTAGTCATGGTAAGACAGTAATTCAGCATGACAGACCCTGAATCTAACAAAATGTGAGTCTGAGACTCTGAACCTGAAAAATCCAGGTGCTGCCAAAAGCTCCTCACTCAACATGGCTCAAAAATTACTCAAGAGCTTAAAATATATAAAGACCAAGTAGAAGGGCAGAGAAGGAATTGGCTTTTAAGCCAGCTGGTTTGGGGAATTTACTTTTGCAAGAAGATCTGCCAGTGAGAAAATTATTCTACACTGGGCATGTATAACTTTAAAAATCAATTTTAAGCATATTTTTGAGTGAAAGCTAATAACTTGGCTGACAACTATATATGTAATCCTGCCTCAGACTCTTGGTGAAAATCAACTAGCCAGATTTCTGCGATTCCTCGAAGCTTGCTTACCCTGTATCTATGTTGATCTAAGACCTGTTTTTTGTCAGCTCTTATCTTGAATTGCCGATATTCATCAGTAAACCTTATACTTACGATTATCAACAAGATAAAGTAGATAAAATTGTAGAAGGAATGGGCATCCATCACATAGTACATGATCTCCACCCACCCTTCCAGTGTGATCACCTGCAAAGACAAACGAGAAACAGGAGGGGTATTCCAGAGTTCACTCCTTAGTGTATAGCAAGCAGATTCTGGCAGGATGGTTGCAACCCAAAAAAGGTGAGAAACAATAATTCATTTCAACTAAGCCAAATTTCCATTTTGGGAAATCAGCATGGTATTGCTCGGTGACACTGGCATATTGTCAAAGCCTGTGAGATCATTCTAGTCCACAGCAGGAATATTTCATTAAAATAGTTCATTTCCCTGGATCACAGCAGGGGAAAACCCACAGCAGGTTGCTGTGCCCCTTGGACTGGACACCATGTACAGCCAGAGGAAAAGAAAAAAAGGCATAGAGTTTAACTCCCAACGTCAACATGAGATTTCTTCACTATAGTTGTCTGAGTTGTCTGGACTGGAGGGGAAACTGGTACAAGTCAGCCTGAAGAGAGGAGGTTATTTCAGCAAGCGCATTCGTATGTGCGCTGTCTCCCTTAGCAGGGGAGTTACCAGGTCCTTTGCATCTCTGTCACATCCTGCAGAAACTACCACTGGAGCCCAGAAGGACTGAGTTTGAAAAACAGAAAAATAAGCTTGAGCCTTGTAAGGAGGCTAACTCAGACTTACCTGAAATATCACAATCCAGGCATACCCAATGTTGTCAAAGTTGATGGCACCCTTGTGCGGGTTGGCATTGCCGGTGCGGCACACATTGTAGTACTGGTTCCAGTTCACACACATGCCACTGATATTGAACTCTTGCTGGACTGAATTGTAATAATAGTAATCATCCTTGTCCAAACAACACTCATGGCCTCGCTCCTTCAGTGGGGGTATTTCGTGACAGCCCATAATTCCATTGTCTCCTGACAGCGAGCAGATAAAGGGCATCTCATCATCTTCCTCTGGTTGGTAATAAGGGGGTAGGACAATGTCACCTTGTCTGCAAAAGAACCCCCAGTCAAATTTCCTGTGACAAAGAGTTTCCTATCCATCAGTGATATTGATGGAGCTGGGAGCCCCCATTCTGACATAAGGCCTGCACTGGGTAGGGGATTTCCAGGTTTGTTGCCTCAGGAGAAGGGGAGGAACGCTCCTGAAAACCAGCAAATTTCTAGGGTGAGCCCCCAGTTTTCAGAGCTTTTCCTGCCATCAGATCACCCCAAGCCAAATTACACAATCTGGTTACACGGAGATGACAAAAAGATAGATTGCAGAAATTTGAAGTCTGTTCACACTCCCCATTAACATCAAAGCTAAATCAGATATAATGACATTAAGGAAGTTCATCAGGCTTTACTGTAATATGTTCATATATGTAACTGCTGATGGACATGTTTTATAACATTTGGTAGTGAGCCTTCTGTTCTTCTAAAAAAAATCCAATTCATGCATAATTAACATTGCACAGATAAGCTTTAAAATGCAGAAATGGAAAGATAAAATTGACTTAACCTTAACTTTGACTCCTCCTTGACAGCTGGCATTATGGGTGCAATGTTTTATGACAAGTTCATGTCTTTTTTCCAAATAATGCAAGCACCTTCCAAATGCATGAATAATTAAAATCATCTATGCTTGCCTAGCTGGAGATGAGCTAATATCAGAAAAGTGAAAGGTGGAGATAAAAAAAAAAAAGAATTAAACTTTATCTGGTGTAGTCCTTGCAGTGCTACAATGCACAACTTTCACATTGTGCAAATGCAGACTTTTTCACTAAATGCCATTGGAAGAGGATGGGTGTTGATGAAAAAGAAAATTACAGTCTCTGATCGTTAACTAAGCAGGACTAAACGACAAAGGTATGTTGTTCCTCATCATTGGTACATGAACACCTTCAGAAGTGATCTCCCCAGTAATGGTCAGCCAAATATTATCTGATATCTGTCATTGTGAAGGCTGTGGCCCCAATTCACTTCCCAGTTACATCAATGCAGCATGGATGCAATTACTCTCATTAAAGAAGCGCTACTCCTGATTTACCTAAAGGACAATCGTCCTAAACATTAGTTTTTCCCCAAGGAATAAATAAGCACAGGAAATGTCTGCTTTAAGCAGCTCCTACTCTGCAACTCCACTGCTGTTCTGCACATTCTATTTTCACACATTTTTTTCCAATTTGAGATGCTCTAAAGCTTCAGAACCATTTCATCAGTATAAACCAATCTACAGCTCTAGGTTTTCTTTAAGCAGTCTACACTGGTAGCACACCTGGGATTAGCATAGCATTTTAAGAAAACATTGTAAAGCCTGAGATCTACTAAAGCCACAAAGTCAACAGGAGGAGCTGTGCCCTGAAACGGGGTAATCAGAGAATTCATGGCAGGCAGGAGCTTTTGTACCCCACTGCCTGTGGGAGGAGTAAAACTGTGCTCGGCAGACTTGCCCCTGAACCCCCAAATGACCTCAGATACCTGTAATTTGCCCCTGTGTGGCTTCAGGCTCTCTTCACCAGAACTGTTCCCATGTTTCCCCATGAGCTTTTTGTTCCATTCAAACATTCATTCTTTGCTTTCAGATGCTCTCACTTCTACTAACCCAGCTGTGGGACACCTCCCCCACCAGCCCTGTGTCCCTTCCCCATGGCACTGGCCACATGCAATTCTATTCCTGAAGTTTTCTAATAATTTCTCAGTGTCCCTCCAAAGGTAATGCACTGCTGTCAAAATAGTGACCCCAGCTCCATTTTGGAGGTGCCAAAGATATTCCTGGATGCATCAGGCAGCACTATGGCTTTCTGTAAGACTCCAGTGAGCATTGTTTTCTGAACAGGGAGCAGGTTCAGAAGAAAGACAGCATGTTTCAGAGTTTCAGTTCTTTCTGGGTGTAGGAGCACCATCCTGTATTACTGGGCATGGCTGGAGGGGGCAGCCATGCTTACCTGTGCCTTGATCAAATCCAAATGAGCCCAGACACCTGCTGTGAAGACAGAAAAAACCAGTCGTCTTTGCCCACCCTCCCTTTCCATTGCAAGATGTGACCAACACCCACACACTATCACCCCACACTTGGAGTAAGTGATACACAGAGAGCCTGGCAGAAGACATGAGCAGGCAGGGGGAAGAGAAACACCCAGAGAAGAAAGGAAGGAGATGTTGACTCCGAGTCACTCACACTGTGAAGTTCTCCTCCATGAAGCAGCGGTTGCGGAGCAGCCCAGCCCACAGCTGCACCCCAATGATGCCAAAGATGAAGAAGACAAAGAAGCAGAGAAGAAGAACGTTCCCCAGCATGGGCAAGGTGTCCAGGAGCAGGTTCACAAGGATGCGCATGCCTACAGGAGGAGAAGAGAACCAGAAGGAGCAAGTGTGGGACACAGAGAAAGGGAGAGAGGAAGGGAAGGAGAAGAAAAGGAAATAAGTTTACAAGATAAACATAAAAAAAGAAAAAAGCCCCATGAAAATAAAAGCAGAGTGTCAGAAATTAACTACTGTCCAATCCAGACCAGGTTTATGGTTATTTCCCTTTCTTGTCCTAACCTCTACTGACAGGCAGCCAGCAGAGCTGCTGTAATGCTGTGATCTCTTAACCTTAGGCCTCCATCTGCAGCGGAGAAGAAAAGAGAATGAAACTTTTGGTGCCATCAGTGATCTGACTGACATCCCTCCCTCTCCTTTCCCTGCAGAAGGACAACAGGGTGACAACTATCCCAAAGGGACATGTCAGCTCCATAGCCCCATTATCAAATGGTTCAGACTGAAAGTCATCCCAGTACAGCAACTGCATCCTGTAGCCTGTGAGACCTGCATGAACAGACCAAGGACAGCCTGTTAGTGGCATGAACCTTTCCAGAACATATAAAATGGCATAGATAATTGTGTTTTCTTCAGTGACAGTATGATCAAGAGACAGTAATGAAAATCACAATTTCCTCCCCTGGCTAGTCTTCATGCCCCAATGGGGCTGGAGCACACAAGTAGCAAGCACAGCCAGAAATGCTTCCAGCACAGAATCTCTGCCCAGTGCAAATGTTTCCAAACAATTTTTTTCCCTCTCTAATTACCTAATAAATTATTCCTGTTATTTTATTTTCCCCTTGGCTCTTCAGTTCACAGCCATGAGTAGGGGTAAACATAGTCTCATTTCTCCATGGAGCTAATGGCTTTTCCTCTGCTCTCCAGAGATGATGAAAGTCTAGAAATTCTTCTGAGCATCACAGTACTGCCTTTATCCCTGTGCACACCTCACGAAGTTGTCTCTTCTTGTCTCCATGGAGGTCTCTCCCCCAGGTACCTAGAGTGTTCCTTCACTGAAGATGTTCCAGGTAGGGCAGCAAATAATAAGCTAATTAGGTATTTATAACCAATTCATTACTTCAGATGGCAGTGGAAGGGGAAAGAGGAGGGGAAGAAAAGATTAGGATTCTTTGTCAGCCCTTTGAGGCACAAGATAATCCCCCTGCTGTACCCAGCACCAAGTAATTACCACACAATACTCTACATTATGCTCCATGTCTATTCCCCAGACTACTCGCCTCACGGAGAGGGGAGGGAAGTGGCACCTGTAGAGGGGCAGGCAGGCATGGAATTCACAAATACTGAAGGAAGAGGGAGAAGTGTGCCTGCTGTGGAACAGCAGACTGGTTTAGATTAGCAGAGAATACTTTGGAGACAGCAGGGTGGAAGAGACAGGAGTGTCCGTGTAGGAAGGAGAAGATGCTTATTGGTGCCTACATAGGATCATGAAGGATAAGGGATGATGGCACTAGCTCTAAAATCAGGCTATGGAGCAGTAGTTAAGCCCTGCTGCCTGGCTGTCCAGCTGTGTCAGCAGTTTCCACATAAGGCAGCTTCTAGACAAATGCATCAGTAACTCGGCAGTGCAGGGACACAGCTCCAGCCACTCGTTTGGGATCACAGCTATGCCCTGAGTCACTGACACCTCTCTGACCTTCCAGCACACAATGTCCAACAGCATAGCCACTATGAGTTGCTGGGCCCTTGCGAAAAAATCTGGACAGCACTGGGACTTCAAGACCATGCACCTTTACTGTAGTACTGCGTGTTCCCAGAATTAATGTTGTGTCACAGAATGAGCTCAGTGGTTCTCATAAACTATCCTGGTCAGTACATTAGGGAGAGCTAAGTGACATGGGAAGCTGTGCCACTAATGCTGCAAGAGGGGATAATGTTTTTCAGATCAATTGATGCTAGCTCCATTTCAGAGCTGGGTAATGGGAGAGATGGGGTTGCCCTTGAAATGCAGAACAGACAAAACAGACATTCCCACCAGAATTTTACAGATAGCATGCTTGTTGGGTCAGAATTTGCAAAAATTGATTTTGTCTATGTTCCAAGAGAAAGCAAGTGCACAAAACTCATCTGCCTTTTTCTTGGAAAGATCCTGCCTGCCCATATGCTCTCCATCCTGACTCTCAGGGGGATTACTGATGGTACAAGATTACACTCTCCACAGCTCCACTGCCCTCATGTCAGGCCCTTTGGGGTACATGACCCAAGAACAGGCAGGTGGCCCCACTACCTGGCATCTTTTCCACATCACAAAGAATTTCAGCATTAACAGGTTCTAAGGCCAAATGAAACCCCTTTTTTTTTTTTTATTAAATTTCACTCTTAGACATTCATCTTTCTCTTCCCATTGATCTTGACGGTGGATATGAGATTGGCTCCTCAAAAGCATTAACGCTGAATCTACACCCATCCAAATGTTCAAACATCAGCTGCAATTGCAGGAGAAAGAGGAAGAAATGCTGAACGACCTAAAGACAACAAGAGATGATTTACCACAGAAGCCGGAGGCCAAAATAATTAGGTCTCTAAACCAACTGCCCGACAGTGGACATGTGAAGTGCAGCTTTGGGAGTATTCTGTTTTGGAGATGTGGGATGCCTCCCTCTTCCAAAGGGCCCTTGCTGGACAAGCTGCCATCCACAGCAACACCTGTGCATCTTGAATTACAAGTTCTGAAAGGTGCTGGAAATCCAGTTCTTCATCAAAATCCTGCTGTTGTCTCCTTCCCACCTTCTGCCTCTAGCTGCTGCTCAGCCACTTTTCTCTTGCTCTGCCTACAACTCCACTCTGCCTCTGTGCTACTCAGTTTATGTGCACACTTCTCCTGGCCTCCCTCTCCACTGCTGCCTTTCCCCACATCCCCATTTGTCCATTACCATTGGCAGAGCAGAAGCCATGCTGGCTCACAGTAAGGAGGGAATATGAAAGGGACAATGACCTTTTTTGAAGCATCCTTTGTAAAAAAAGGAAATGCTGCTCAAGAAGAGAAAGGAAGAGAGGCTGGGTAGTCAGGAAAAAAAGCAAGGAGGGAGAGTACTGATGAAACAACATTCAGCAACCAAACAGCCTTCCAGGGCATCAAATATGAAAAGGTTTTGCTCTTCAAAGGAAATAAAAGCTAGAAACATTAAATATTCATGAGTGCCAGGTGTGGGCTCAGAAAAGTCTTTTCTCCACTCACTCAGACCAAGAGACCAGGAGAAGGGAGGAAATGAAATGGCCTTGTCTGTGGGCATCCGAGGAAGGAAACGATGCTCACATAATGGTTCCCTGCTGCTCACCCATGCCCTTGAGCAAGGGGTAGAGAAGGGCGCTTGATGGTACCTCGAAGGTCGGGCTGCTTCTGATAAGACACCCCGCAGGAGCAAAGCCACAGGTTCGTTCACCACTCAAACAGCAGGAGATGGGGGGAGAGTATGTCACAAGGATGAGAAATGGTGGGAAGGTGAGAGAAGTGCCCGGAAGTGACCATCAGAAGGAAGAACAGGAATGAGCAGTCCGAGCTCCCTCCATGCTTCGGAAGAAGTAAATCGTCCGTCTCACCCTGGTGGCACTCAGAGGCCCTTCCTGATAAATTCAGCAGACAATACAATGACCCTAGCCCCCCGCCAGACACTTGCCATCAACCCAGATCAGCCCGGCTATGGCAGCCTGCCGCGGGGAGAGCACGGCGCAGGGCCGAGCCGGGCTGGGCAGGAGGCGAGCCCCGGGTAGCTGTGCTGGGCCCGCCACATCACCCCTGCCCAGCAATGCCGCCACTTCGCCTTCTCTTCGTCTGCCTCCTCCCAGGAGCCAGGAGAGCTCAGCTCATTCGCTCCCTGGCGCTAATCACCCTGTGGCACGAGCGAGGGAGAGGATTAGGAGGGGGTGAGAAACCCTGTTCTTCCTGGTTTCTTGTGTCTTACTGTGAAAAACGCCAATCACTTGTTAAAAAAAAATTGAGATGTTTAATAAAATAATTATAGAAACAATAACAAAGATAAAACAATAGAAATGTTGGACAGAGTTAGGATAATAAAAAGACAATAAAAACAAACAAACAAAAATAGGGATGTCTGGGTGTCCTAAATTCCAATCAGCTAGGAACACACACTTGAAGACAAAGGATGGCCCTTAAAGGTAATAGCCTGTTGCATATTCATATGTGACACATGAGTTCCTTGCCTGCTTGAGTTTCTATCTGTTTTTTGTCAACTTCTTCTTGGCTCCACGAAGTCTGGAAGAAGGTGTCATGGTGTTTGTTTTTTTTTGATAAGGAAGTAGTAACTCTTGCTGTTATCTCTGTGCAAGGAATTATTTACACTTTATGCTGGTTAGAAAAAAAGTATCACATAGCTTCTATTTTAACATTCTACTATAGCCTAAATTACACTGATTAATACAACATTACTAAAAATATTAATACAACATTACTTTCAAACATAACACATACAGTATTCATTTTAATATTTGCAAAAAGTCAATCATATCATATGCATTTTTCACATTACTCACCTCTGAAGTTTTCAATCCACCCCAGCTATAGCGTGAGGGGCAAAGCCAATGCATGCCAAGTCAAAATAGCAGTTTGAAGCAATCATCCTGTTGCTTGGGGTAAAGCAGATGGAGGAGAACTTAATTCTCAGCATCCATCTCACCTGCATTGCAGGCCAAGCTACCAATTATCATTTTAACTGGAACAAAACCAAATCTCCCTTCCACCAGCACTTGTGACTGTAGAAGGCAGGACATTTTGCAGAATGCAAAGTGTGATTATGTCCCTCAGCCAGGCTGCTTGTCCAAGCATGCCTTCTTTCCTTCCTCCCCTGCCCCAGGACACATGGCAGTCCATCCAGCTAGCATGTGGTTGGCAGCATTTTTCTGTGCATGCTCCTTTATGGAAATTTTCAGAACTGAGGAACCATTCCAGCAGATAGATTGTGCAGAAAGTACAGAGAGAGGCATGCACCTTTTTTTAAAAAATACTATTTTGCAGCCAATCCCTGTAGTTAAAATAAGTTCAGTTTGTATGCACAGTGCAAGCTGGTGCTCCAACTTGGAGTGGCCATCCTCGCTGATCTCCTGCTGGCTCGAGGCTTAGCTGTCATTTCACATACTGCATTCATAAACATCAGCTCAAACTTGGGCCAAACTACTACCGAGAGATACCAATCTGCTGTGGGTCCCACAGGAGACACACTGCCAAGCTGACTGATACTATAACCCACAGCTTCCCTCACCACTCAGATCTTTTCTCTTTGATGCATTCCTCCTAACTGAGTCCTCTTCTACAAACAACATACGCAAGCTAAAGGAGTTCAGTTGGAAGAGTCAGTGTGCAGCTCCAGATGCTTTGTCCTCAAACTGCAAAGCCAGCCTCACTCACATTGCAAACCATCACTGCCTGCTTTGCACCAAGGCAAGAAAGAAAGCGGATGTCCAGATGGACAGCCAGACTCAAATTAAATTAACTCTGTGGAAAGACAGCTCCAGTTGACAGTACGAGGTACTGAGAGACCTTAAGCCAGTTCTGCTGCTAATGCAAAACTGCCCCAGGAACACTGGCCTCATTCAGAGAAAAGCAAAGTCTTCCCATCAATCTCTTTGTCAGGTTCTGGGTGCCTGCAAGATACATTTAGAGCTTGGGGTTTAGCACTTGCAGATGGTCAGCATGGTCCGTAGCTCAGGTGCACTGGTCAGTTCCTCCCCAAATCCTCACTCTTGCCTTACTGAGAACTAAAGCCTTTTAGCATCCCTGACTGGCTCAGACACCTCATCCTACTCAGCCTGTTGATGACATAACCTCAAATTATCTTCACCACTCCCCAGTGTAATCACAGAAGATATCAAAAACTGACATTTCCAGTGCTTATAAAGCTTCAGCCAGTACAGAGAGCTGTTGTTCATTTTCTCAGTAGCATGGGCATACCAAGCCTCTTCTTCATACAATGACCTCCCTTAGAATAGCCAGGTTTAAACATTAAGTGCCACTAGTCCTTACCTTCAAGGTACTTCTCAGCTTAAGCCTGAGGTAGCCAAAAGAGAGACTAAAACTCCAGAAAAAAAACTTGTTGGCCAGAGCTTCACCCTGCTGGAACAACAGAGCTTTCCAGAGTAGGTTTAGAGTGCACTCATATAAGAGAAAAAAAACCTCTTTAAGCTTGCTCCATGGGTCTAGAAACAATTCCCTTTGGATCCAGGGACTAATACAGACCTCACCTCTTTTCAATCAGAGAGCAAGACACGGACCAGGTCAGGTCACGAGCATGAAAAAGAAAAGTAAGAAGGGAGGAAAAATACACCACTTAAACCGCTTTCCAACAGACATTCAGCAAAAATAACCACCAAAAAGAGAGAGCAAATGAAACCAGAGGTATGCTGTTTTTCTTGGAGAGGAAGAGGAGCAAATAAACACATGGGCACTGCAGAGCCACAGTGCTCAGCAGGGGGCTGAAGAGGGCTCAGGTGGTGCTGCCAGGTGATGTGAAGAAGCAAGCTCAGAAGGGAAGCCTCTAATTGCAGACCTGACCCCACAGTTGAAGTGGCCTCAAGAAAGACAGCAAAACCCAGAGCATTTACCTTGATACCTAAATGCTGACATTATTTGAAAAAGAGTGGCCACAGTCCAAGCTTTTCTGTCATCCAAAAAGGAGACACCCAAGCTCTGCAGCAGGCTGCACCTTATGATGGATGCTGTAAGCCCTGCTAAGATTCACAGATAACAACAGAAAGCAGTCACATTCTGTTCATGCCACCATAGCATGATTGGTAACCACTTAATCTGTGACATGAGAAGAAATGGATGCAGGCAAAGGTCTCAGTCAGTAGCACCCTTCTTCACTGTCTTGCCATTAACCCCTTGCAAGCTTTGGACTGTTAAGCAACCTTGTCTTTGAGAGTGATGACAGATGTCAGATTATTCCAGGGGTGTCTCTCTGGGGGATTTCTGTCATTCTGTTCTCTTTTGTAATACAGAACATCTAATAAGCAACACCTACTACCACCTGCTACAGTAATTCATTCACTGATCATCTCATTTTTTTTCCCCATTTATCACTGCAGTAATGACTGCATTCACTTTCAGTGAAGAGTCTATTAAAAACATACAGTGCCAGCTTTTCTTTCAGAATTGCAGGAGCTACCCAACACCAGGGACGAAAGTCAACTCCAGTGCTGTGGCTGCGAGCCACTTGCCTCCATTCTATAAATATCCATAAGCTCTTTACACATTTCTAGTGCTAAGTAGGACAAAATAATGCAAAATATTATGTAAAACAGTATTAATGCAACTTCTGGGTAAGATTTAACAGGGCTAATTTCCTCTTGCTGTCACTAGCATGAATTGTGTTTCTTTCTACTGCAGGTAATGACATGAGATTACATGAAATGAGTGTGAACAGGAGAATTGGTCCCAGAATACATAAAGATAGAGAAATTTAAGGTTATGATTGTAAATTGCCTTGCGCACACACACACATTTTAATTTGCATTACTGTAATATGACAGTATCATTCACCCCATAATACACTGTCATTATTGCTCACATTTCCACAGCATCCATTGCTTGATAGGTCCCATGGGACAGACTGCAAAACAGCTCAGCTCCCATTTAGGCAGCAAAATACATGGCTGGGCTTTCATAAGCACTGTGTACACTGGAGGCTGAGCTTGTTTGAACAGGCAGCAGAATTGTCACAATGGGAGCTGTGAGGTACATTTTTTAAAATTCTGACTCTGCATGTTCAGCTACAGGAGAAGGGAGAAATAAAAATTCCATCAAAGGTCTTTCTATGACCAGTTTCTGAAATGTTTTGGTTTGTTTTGTTTTCCAGACTTGCTTTACTTTCAGTAGCACAAATTCTGAAGTGCTGTTACAGACCCCTATGATTTTTATCATCAGTCTTGGGATGCATGGCAGAAACCTTCAGGTGTGAAATCTTGCTATGACTTCAAAATCTCGGATTATAGCCCTCCCCCCCCCAAAAAAAAAACAAACAACAAAACAAACAAACAAACAAACCCCCTCAAAACAAAACAAAACTAACCAAAAACCCCACCAAAATCAAAACAAACAAACAAAAAATCAACAAGCAAACAAACAAACAAAAAAGAGAAAGGTTTTTTTAGTCCCCACTACTGTGGGTGGAAAAAAAAAGATATGACTCACAGGTCTAAAGGTCTGAAAGCCACAGGAAAAATAAATAAATATAATCTGTGATTGTTTTTCCTTTTCCTTTTTCAAATCTCATGGATTTAAAGCCATCTGAAAAACCTACAAGCACACAATTTGTGACTTTGGAATACTTGCTAATAATAGTGAAATTAAGTGGACTGGTTCAGAGAAGGAAATACTACTTTCTCACAAAAAATAGAAACTAAACCATTATCATATCAAAAAAAGCATTTCAAGGTCTCTATTTCCTGCATTTCAGTGTTTCCCAGCTCCTTGCCAAGATGCCACATTAACAAAGGAATACAATTTCCATTATATTTTGGGGCTTTTCTCAAAAATATTCTTTGATTACCCAGTTAAACTGCCACCAATATACTGCACACTTGGAATCCACATGAAAAACAGCACTGAGATCAGACAACAAGTAAATAAAATTGGAGCTTTTCTTCAGTGACTGAAGACTTAAATTAAGTACAGGAAAAAATTGTTTACTGTGAGTTATGAGGCACTGGAACACCCAGAGAAATTGTGGATGCCTCATCCTTGGACGTGTTCAAGACCAGGCTGAATGGGGCTCTGAGGAGCCTGCTCTAGTGGGAAGGTGCCCCTGCCCACAGCTGGGAGGTTGAAGCAAGATGATCTTTAAGATCTCTTCCAACCCAAACCATTCGAGGCTTCTATGAAGGCTTCCTCCAGCATTGCAAAATGTGGGTTACAGACCAGTTGGTTTGTTAAAAACTTCAGAGAAGCATTGATTTGCAAACTCATCCAGTATATTAGTGAGTCAATAGATTTTGTACTATCCTTGGCTTTGTATCAGTTCTGATTTCCTCCCCACCACTGCTCTGCCTTATCCTACACACAGAGGTGCATCAGGCCTCTGTGTGCTGCGCCTGGCAAACCCTATCACTTGCCTCCTGTGCATTTCTCTTTCCACCCGTTCCTTCTTCTCTGTTCTCATTTCTATTGATCTTCATTCTGCTCTGCTCCCCTTCACATGGTTTCCCTTTATCCTGAGCATGTCCATCTAATTTAGGGCTTCACTGACTTGATAAAAAGTTGCACATACAGAATAGTGCAGCTCTGAATAAAGTTCCATCTCTGATCTGTCCCTCTCTTGGAAGAAAATCATCCTTTAATGGCACGCTCCAGGCATAAATCACACTGCTTGATCCAGTGCTTTGCTCCATTTGCTTGGGAAGGGACAACATAGACTGAACTTGACCCAATTGGTCAAGTCCATTTCCTGTCAGCTTTTCTCTGCCCTTTCCCTGCCCACCTGTCTGGGACAGAGCCTACAGAAAGCTGGCAGCTTTACCTTTAAATACCTTTCAGTCACACAGCCTGATCAGGGAAGGAACAGGGCTTTGTGACCACTTAACTTTTTTTGTATGAGCGCTGCAAGAGAACATCACTCCTGTGCCCTCAACTAACCTGTTTAGGCTGTATGTGGACAAATCTGTGTGTATACACATTTGCACATGGTTGAGAAAGTGGTTTGTTTGTCACTAAGGTGTGATAATAAGTATTTACAGAGCACATCATACAAAGAACTGTGAGTTGGGTAAGTTCAAATATTATAAAAATCAACAGTATCTGAGTTTCAGCTATTGCTTCACAAATAAAACTGGGAGGGGGAAAATGGGCTACCAAAAGAGTCATTTGGAAGAGTACATTTTTGAAAGGGAATCAGTGGTGGAAGAGAAGAAGCAAGGCCTCTTGTAAAAAGGACTTCAGATGCACTGAAGCATCTGCAGCAAAGACCCCATGGGGGGCACTTGGAAAAGGAATTTCATAATCTGTTTGCATTTCCAACTACTAGGGCAGAACCATGCCTGTCAAATGTGCTTGGTTTTTGTCTGATCTAGCTGTAAATTAGACTGTTTTACAGCCTAATATATCTCAGTCAGAAGCTCATTTCACACACGCTTATCAGTGAAATGAATTCTTCAAAACACGTTTAGAGAAGTAAATGTCATCACTTTTCCCCCACGGGAAGTGCAGGGTTTGTAGCCATCTTACTCTGTTTTAGGCACTGTTACAGGGCCAAGCTCTGGTACCTTGGTGTGGAATACAGATTTAAACCAGATGTATACAAGTTAAACATCTGCTTTTCCCATTTCTGCACTCAGATGGTTCAGATTATTTTTATATTAGTGCTTTGGTCTAGTGAGATGAGTGCAGAGCTAAGAATTAGGAGATGTCAATTGTATTCCTGAGTCCCACTAACCTGGTGTGAAGCATAAGAAAGACTATAAATAAGAAACTGTGGTTTATAATCTTTGGGATCTGTAGAAGAAAAGGAGAAAACTCCAGTCTATTTGGACCCATGGAGCTACTATAATTACAGTCATTAAGAAAAATGGAACTAGACCAAGATTTTATACACAGCCCCTGTATTAGGAAAAAAAAAAGGTATTTGAAATTAAAAAAAAAATCAATAGTTATTAAAACATTTAGCAAAAACAAAAGGAGGACAAGAAGAGAGGAAAACCTTCTTATACTAGAATGGCATGATTAAGGATTCCTGATTTTTAGACTTTTTTGTCAGGACCCAGTATGGGAAAAAACTTTAAATGAAACAAAAGGACCCAGTATGGGAAAAAAACGTTAAATGAAACAAAGCATCTAAAATTAGATAGCATAAAGCTGTATTAAAATGGAAGGAAAAAGATTTTTTTGTTTGTTTTCACTGAAAAAACCCCACGTTTAGAAAAAGTAGAACTTCCCACAAATCTGAAATTTTATTTCCTGCACACCAAGTAATAAGCATTCAATGTTATTTTCTAATACCTATAAATCCACATAAATATTACTGTACTAGCAGAGTATTAGCACATACATATACTTTCTACTCGGCCAAGGTGCTTTGCAACAGATTCCTTCACTTCTATACCGTGTACTCAGCTGAAGAAATCTGCTTCCAAATGATGAATCAGCTACTAAAGTGTAAGTGGCAACTGGAAGACATCAAACCTAATGCAAGGGCTCTTCTTTGCATAAGGCCAATGCTACAAGAAAGAGTAAAATGAAGCAACATTTCCTTCTTCAATGTCAAAAAACTTAATAAGAGCAAGAAATACAACTTATCAGAAATTATCAAAGATTCACTGCTCAAAAGCAGGCAAAATTAAAACAAAACCAGCCTCCCCCACCCCAGAGCTTGTGCCTTGCCTTGAGAAGAAGCAACAAAAAAAGAGCCAGCAGAAAGAGCAATATTTCACCCAGCAGCCTGCCACACATTCAGAAAAGGATAGCAACAAATGCAGAATTTCTATCCAAGACCAGGACACAGACCAGGGCAGAAAGCAACCACCTCTGACAGAGACCTGGAGGGTGGTTTTTTTACTCTTCACACTTATTCAGTGACTTGCAGGGCTTGTCACACCAGCTCATTGCCATGGAATTGAATACCATGGCAATAAAACCAGACAAATCTCTGATTTTTCATTCCCTGCATTTTCAAACATGACCCCAAAAGACAGAGTTCCTGGGGTTGTAGTCCGGAATGCAAGAAATAAGAGGGAATGCTGATGAAGGTGTGATACATATTACAAGAACAGGGTGCTTCATGTTTTCTTTAGCACATCCCCCAGACGGCATGAGACTGGCAGAACCCCAGACTGCTTCAGACAGGAAACCTGAATGGTCAGCAGCACATCCTACTGAGAACTGCAAGAAATGTAATCAATTAGTGATAACTGGTAGCTAAAGATCAGCTCTAACCCCAAGGGAGGTTTGAAATCTAGAAGTGTCTCCATGTGAGTTCTTATAGAATGGTTTGGAAGGAACATTGAAGACCTTTCAAACTCCCTGCCATGGACAAGAACACCTTCCACCAGTCCAGTTCCCCAAAGCCCCATTCAAACCAACCTTGAACACACTTCCAGGGATGGGGCACCCCTTGGAAATCCCATTTTACTTCATTTACTTGCACAGTGCCACTTCCTGTGGCAGCAAGTTTTACAGACTAACGACAAACTCTGTAGAAACTGTTATTCTTAACGAACATCTGTCACCTTTTGGTTACACTGGTTGTCCCTTCCTTCTTCTGTCATGATTCAGTGTTTTAGGTTGCAATGCAAGATCTAACTGAAAGCATGTATTCTATTACCACCTGTTAAAACCACATGCTGCAGTGTTCTTTTTCTCTTCCACCACCCATCCTCCCTNGGTCCAAGGGAGGCTCCTGCCTTCCTTATCAGACACCTGTCTTTCCAAACCAAAACATTCAGAGAGACTTTACATCCTTACATGCATCCTTTATACCATAGATAACGAGTACAGCACTGGCAAATAGAATTTGCTGACTCCTTGTGGGATATTGTTTCAAAGCCTCTGAAGTGTCACTGTGAAGAAGGGCTTTCAGTAGCATGTTATGAATGAGCACACATAAGCAGAATTTAGACACATCTGATTTGGGAATTTGGCCACCTGAACTTCAGCCACGCACACCTGCCAAGAATAAAAAATAAGTTCATTTAACTTTTTCCTCTGCCACGTTACTACTGCTTCCTTAGAATTCCTTCTGATTTCATCTCTTCTAATTTTCTGTTACCATCTTTTTTTTTTTTTCCTTCACATAGTACAAAATTTCTCTCACACTTCTCTAGAAATCTCTCACATAAGTATGTGGACTTTTCAAACACTGGCAGATTAGTAGAGTTCTTTGGGTGCTAAATAATCTGCCTGACAGACCACTTGAGCACTCTTCCACTCATGTTCTAATCAGTCAGGTTCCTGGTAATTTCGTCCATTCTCCTGATAATAAACTGCCATTATTCAGTCCACATAGCCAGACTCCCCTGTGAAAATCAGTCCCTACCTGGGTCTCCATGTGGAAGCCTTTGAAATGTCCAAGGTGAACACTGGGCCCCCCTGTCCCATCGCAGCCTTGTGAACTTGGCCAAATAGCTGCCTTTGGGATTAACCACCCCCCACACCTTGCCTCTCCTCAGAAATCTCACATTCACAGCCATGACTTCCATCTCCCTCTGCCTCCTGCTGGCCTATTTCCCACTTCCTTTCATAGCGCTTGCACCACCTCTAGCTTGGTATCATCAGTAAATCTCACTAATAGATTCCTCTCGCTTCAGATTTGTAATGAAGAACTTTAAAAAGACATTAAAAAAAGATTTGTGGCCAAAGGTCCTATTAATTATGTTTGTTGTAGCCCAGTGGGCACCTTCTTCTAATGCAGGTCATTCCCATTTATCACAAGCCTTTGTTTACAGCCTCTTCACTAGTTTTCAGCCCTCAAGCCAATGCTTCCTCTCCCAGAGAATCCCGTTTCTTTTTTTTGTTTGTTTGTTTTAATTAATGGCAGGATGTCTTTCTTCCAAAACATTCTCTGTATATAACCACAGATTTATGTGGCAAGAAAAAATACATAAACGTTTAACCACAGAATGGAAATTAAAACAGCATCAATTTCATAGAGGTATATTCTATACTGATGGAAAAAGCAAACAGGCAGTGTCAGGGCAAGTACAGCCAGAAGAAATTCAATGGCATCTGCTCTGCAAAGGTCAGGAAAGATGATGGAAAGTATCTCTGGTGCCTCTGCATACATGGTGCAGGTCCCTGGTGGGTCAGTTTTGACGTGGCTCACACTGCACCTCCCTGGAGCAGCTCTGGCTGTTCCAGGAGATAAATAGCAATAATAGAAAGCCTTAAGTTTCTGCCAGGTAAGCTCTCCTCCTGACCACCTTTGTCCAGCAATTAAAATGGCAGACACCTGTAAGAATTAATTGGATATTATCCCAGTTGTTTCTATTTGTCTCCAAGGTTAAGTCTACCCTGATAACAGGGATCAGGTCTCTCAAAGCAGTCTTTGAGCACAAACTCATGTCACACCTGATGAAGCAGGGAGGAAAGGAGGCTGCACAACATGAGGATGGTGCTGCTCTCGTATAGCTGCCTACATCTTCCTGGAAGGAGTGAGCCTACCATGCACAGCCTCCAGGCCAGTCCCTCACAGAAAGGTCCTACCCTTATGCCTCAAGCTTTAGCTTTCATATTTTCCAGATTCTGTACTGCATTAGTATACAACTCTGAACTTCATATAAAGTGTTAGCAAGTTCTTTTCATAGGGTAGTCAGACAAAACAATCCTTTTCCAGCCCAAGAACCAAGGACACCGTTGCAGCTTCAGGCCAAAAACTATAAACAATGGCAAATTGAGGAGAGCAATCTGGGAGGATGGGACTTCATAACCTGAAGATGTAACTGGACAATTAACCCCAATATGGAAATGGGCCAAAACTTATAACTGTGAAAACTCATGACCTGTTGTCCATCTTGTGTGTAGCCTCGGCTGGGCTCTTGAACTGCCCAAGGTGTATCCTTTGAAGGCCTTTTAATAAATACCTACTTTTTTCCTTGAACACTATCTAGCCTCTGTTCTAGGCAGCCTCTCAAGGCATCACCCCCAGGATCAGGGCTGGCTCCCAGCCCACCCCACTCCGGAGAAGGGCCAGAGAGATGAAGGCAGACCTGGGGGGGTAGTTTCGCTGACAGTGAATAGCCAAAAGCTTCTCTTGAACCTCATCTTTATCATCCCATAAAGACCTGTAACATTCCTGGCTGTTTGCTCAGTGCCCCAACCAGTGTCTCTTTTGCCCGGTCCTCTCCTGCCATGTTGCCATGTTGTACACACAGGATTGTGCCTCAGTTCCTCTTTCACAACTTTCAGCACCTTCTGTTCAGCGCTATTGCTCAAAGATAAAAGTATGTCTAAGAAGAGGGACAAGATCCTTTTCCAGAAGGGCTTTGCATGAAGCCAGTCTCTGAAATCCACCTCCACAGCATGTTCAAGAAATAGGTGACATCATGAAAATTACTTTGGCACAAGGGAAAGTATATGATGCAGAGTAGGAGGTCAACTGTGCAAACTTTCTCAGGTCTGGAAAAGAAAAAAGGAGCATCTGAGTTTGAGAGAAGGATTAGGAGAGTTCTGGTAAGGTCTTAGCCACTGCAGACAGCCTGATCAGGGAAATTATGGAGAAGAGCAAAGAGACTTCTGCCATTCTGTAAGACTGAAAAACTTGCAGAAGAAATGCCTAAAGTCTCCCAAGGCTGACGCGTCCCAGCTTGGGCACAGCCCTAGCAGCCCCAGGCCTGACTCATACACACAGAGCAGTTCACAGAGGAGATAGCTGGCGCAAAAGAGAGGATACAGAGCACAAGGTGAGGAGAAAATAAAAATGAGTCGGTACTACATGCCCCTGACCTGTAACAGCATGAAAATTTTTCAGATGAGAGGGTCTTGAAGGTCTTGTGAAAGCCTGAGCAAACTAATTCTTCCTGCTTCCCAAAGCTCATTCTTCTCCAGACCTCACACACAGGCCTTTTTGAGGCTACAGACATCATTAAACCTGTGATGTCCTTCAGTAAGACAAAGAAAAAACACTTTCATTTACTGCATATTGTTCATGTTCAGTTCCTGAAGTTCCATGAACATGGCCATGCACAAAGGATGACCAGAGCAGATATGCTGGGAGACTGTTGTTTTCCTGCCCATTCATCAACATCTCTTGGCCCTGTGATGAGGAACAGCCTGTACACACTCTACAGAAGTCTCTATTCATTTTGTACCTGAACCCTGCTGGGACAACACCACCACCACAGGCAGACTTACTGATCATGTCCTCCCCACAACCCAAGCTGAGAGGTGTGGGAGGGAAGCACGACTTACTGGGCACACGGTTGATAGCTTTCAGGGGTCTCAGGACACGGACAGTACGGATTGCAGACAAGTTAATGTTTTGGAGATCCAGGGAGTATTCCACCATCCTGCAGAAGGGAAAAAAGAGAGAGAGAGAGAGAGAGAGAGAATGTTTAAAACAATCCAGAATTTTGGCTTGCGCCACAGGTTTATCGTTTCCTCATTGAAGAGTTTCTGGAAGTTATGGGGATGAAGCCTGAGCACTCTTGGCCAGGGCACACACGTGGGGTGACACTGAGGCCAGCAAGACAGGAGCTGTGTAGCCAGTTTTGTTGGGAGTTACCTGCAGCACAGTGGGGTGGTCCCTGTGTACCCCTCATCTTCCACTGCGGGGTATGTTCTTGGGACGCAGCTTCAGCTAAACTTGCTTTATCTCACACAGAAATAAACCCTCTTACTTAAAGAACTAACTACTTTGACTAGGTGGAAAGGCTTCCCCCACGGCTGTGAATCGCAAAAGGAGAAAATCCTAATTTTAGGGCATATGCTAGACCTTAGCTTTCCTAACCCAATTACATGTGCTGCAAATAACCTCAAAGTGCAAATACGTGTGATTCATGCATTGGCTTTGCTGCAAGAGCAGCAGGTGCAGGTGACAAAAATGACCTAGCCCAGCAATCCTTAGCCCTGTGTTCTCTCCTCACCCAATATGGCAAATTCCCTGTGTCTTTGAAAGCATGGCAGGAAACTATTATAATGATAATTTATCCTGGCCAGCAATTTCCACCTGAGGACTGTGGGCCTGATATTTCTGACTCTGAGAGTTTTTAGCCTGCTAGCAGCTGCAAACCTTTTCCCAAGGGAAAAATATCTTGAGAAAGTTTCTTCTCAAAACAATCTTGGTAAACAACTGATTCGTTTCTCAAAACAATTTTGTCTATGTGATGTTTACCTTTCTAGTTCTGTGTCTCTAGTTTAACCAACGGGATTAGAGAGGTGTCATTTCTATTCACCAATCATATTAAGTCTGTATCAGAACACCTTATAAAAGGTAATAAAAATTAGACAATAAAGCCTTCTGATCTTTTGCTTTCAAAAAAGGTACTTAGAGTCATTCATTCTTTCGTGTCCTACAATGACAGAGGATCTCAAAGCATCTTTCGTGTTTTCATAAACAGAGGTGCATGAGGCCTCCAGGAAGACATGGGATGTTGTCAACAGCTTCCCTTGGGTAACTCTGATCTGCACATGGGATCAAGAGGGTGACAAAGTTAGTAGGTGAAATACCAGCAGAGTCAGGATAGGAACTGCTTCTACTGAATTACTTCTCAGACATAAATAATGAAACTACAAAAAATTCCCTTTTTCTTGGCTTTTTAACAAGACTCAAGAGACATGAAGGGGTTGAGAGGACAGCCTTTTGTTACTGCACCCTTTCTTAGGAAAAAAACCATTATAATTTATACATAAAGACCCACAAGTCAACATAAAGTTTACCCAAATCCCCCTGACCAGAAATCACTGAGAATTAAATGAGAGAGCTAAAGTGAGACATTGAGAGGCAAATGGGGTACAGCCAGTCTGTAAAAAATAATCAGGGAGAGGCATCAAGTGAAATGGAGCAGTGGACCAATCCTTCTATTGATTACCCTCCATTCAAGAGGACCTTGAAGAACTAATGCCTAGTTATTATTTGTCTACACCTTTCACAAAGGGGACCTGTCGGAGTGATAGATTTTCAAACATGATGAGGTAAACCTGCTGAAGTGTTGTGATTATCCACTCTCATGCTCTCTTTTTTTCCCTCTCTCATTCCTTTGAGTCTGTTCTTTCATGCACTTTTAGGGTAATTGCATGAAATAATTCTTCCTCTGAAATGCAGTGGCAGTCATTTACCTCCCTGGAGCTGTCAGTTCCACCTATATCAAGTGCAGAAGAAGAGACAGAGGATTTCATGCAGGTAATCAAAATATTCCCACCCCTAAAAAAAGCCCCAACCCCAAACCAAGCAGAAATGTTCAACCAGCCTACAGAAAGAACTGATGATAGACAGAGGCTTTAGGATCCAGTCAGATGAAATTGGGAAGCAGTACAAAAGGAGGAGGAACACACAGAGACATAAACATATGGACATGACTACAGGACATCCCTGTGCGGTGCAAAGGCACACAGTGAAAGGGCCTTGAGTAAACATTGACCAAGCTTGCTCAAAAAAAAGCAGGATTGTCTCATCAGCATGTTGTTGCTCCAGAATTAGACCTACCGAAACTTTGGAATTACAGTTACAGGCAAAGCACACTACAGACAGAAATGTATTGCTCCCAGGACATGAGCTAACAGCTCTTCACAGAGAGCTGACACACAGAAGCAGCTTCCTGACTGAAGGAGCCCCCACGCTGCAGTCTGTTGTGGGGGTATGTATATGCACAGAAACATAAAGGCTTGGTGAAGTCCCACTGAACTTCCTTTCCTCTCCTAAAAACATCCATCTCCTAAGAGAACGGGTTGCCTCTGAAGGCAAAAAAACCCCATACATATTTTTGAGCAGTAGCAGAACAACCCAAAACAAAGTTACATGCCACGTAAGCTGTTGGCCCAAAATACATCTAATTTCAAAAAGGTTTTTTTTTTCTAAGCTGCAAGGAGCCAAATGAGAAGTCCTGAATAATACTGTGGCCCTCAGAGAAGCCAAGCACAGGGAAAAAGCATGGGCTAGGGGTGACGTGAAATCAGTGGATGGAGGTGACATCTTTTCCTAGCCTTAACCATGCAAAATTAATTTAAAAATGTTTTCAAACCATTTGGATTTTGTCCTCTTGTGGCTACAGCATGTGAGTAACCTTAACCAGGTGCACATCACTGCCTTCTCTGAGCTGGAATGAGTTTGCCACCTATGTAGTGTCACTACCACCCTGTGTCACTAGAAAATTATCAATCATCCAGGTAGTGACCATGGGTCCTTTCAGCACAAGACAAATGCTGCCTTAACTCAACTCTGTGGTTCAGACAGCAGAAAGCCAGCCTCCTGCAGCCCTCAGTGGCCACAGAGTCACAGATATACTGCCATTACATTCCTGTGTAGCCAGACAAAAAAGCTGAACAATCACACTGCCAGGGAAAACAGCAGGCTGTTCCCCAGTATGGGTTAGAAAAGGGCAACTGCTAAATCTTTTAGAGAGCAACTTGTAACAAAAATGAACTCAGCCCTAGGAGGCCCCAGGGCTTCAGCTCGATTAACAGACCCCCTTCTGCCTGCTGCTCTTCCTGAGGCCTTCTGGTCTTGGCTGTAATAACAGAGAAATCCAGGATGCTTAAATCCCTGCAGATGAGATATGGCTATTGTAGTCATACAGATTGTATCCAAACAACTTCCACGCAATTCCAGTGCAATTTTGAATTAGGGCCTCTCATTTTCTCCTTTTCATTTCTGGTGATCACTTCAGCATTGGCTTATGTTCACTCTTCTTTTTGTGCAATGGTAGCATGGCCATGCAAAGCAGATGACCAAAGTGCAGTGAAACTCCACTGATTACCAAAACCCCATCCATCTTCTGTGTAGGCAAAACTGATAAATCCAAATGTTGCCTCCATTCGCTAATGAAATAAGATCTCTAAGTGAACTCTGCTGGAGTCTCCAGGCATCTGCAACATTTCAAGGGTTGCTAGCCCAGCTCTTTTTGTTATTATAATTATAAGCCAGCCCTGCTCCCCACAGCCTGTAAACTGTGGACACTTAACCTGCTCTAGGTTTGGACTGTACCCCATCTCCTAACACCATACATGGAGGTGACATCAGGTTGGCTCAGAGTCAAAAGGACTCATCGCAAAAAGCGATCAGTCAGAAGCTGTCAGCAGGTTTATGTCAGGAGGTTCACATTTTCTGTGTCTAGAGTCCTTGTGGTGGTGGGTCAGGTGTACTGTGCTTGTTAGGACTCTTGGGCAGCTGAGTTTTGGATCCTTATCACATCAGCAACCTGCAGAACCCTGTGTTTACTGGGTGTTTGTAAACCAACGTAATGTTACAGCTAGTACAAAATGATTGCCACCTATTGAACCCTAGGAGACTCCCAGGGTCCTTGTCCTTTCTTTGTAGCAGCTCAGTGCCACAAGCAAGGGTAGCCCCAATGACCTGACTACCCTTCATCTTGTTCTCCTCTCTTTCTTGGCTGCTTAAAGCACGTCTTGTTAGTAAACACCATAAATTCTTTAAGGTCTAGGGGCAGTCAGACAAAGTCTAGGACATGGGAAGGGGAGGAAAGGCAAAAAAAAAGACTGTGCTGGTTTTGAGTCCTTTCTGTTTATCATGAGGGAACAGGGTGAAATGCATCTCTTCTGAGGGAAACAGCAATGCATTTCTGGCATCACTAAAGTATTTTGTGGCCTCTTGTGTGAGTGAGTGAGTGAGTGAGTGAGTGAGTGAGTGAGTGAGTGAGTGAGTGAGTGAGTGAGTGGAGGGACAGGTTCAGAAGCTTAAACCATGCTAAATCAGACAAACTTATCTGTGTTGGAATCTGAGCACTGAGCTGTTAAGATAATTGAACATTTACAGTAGTTCTTCTTCCCATGCTAGAGGTTTTCTTTTTCAAAACCTTCCACATGAAAGTTCTGGAAGGAAAAGGAGCGAGGCACAGGCACAGGGCAGTGTCCTCACACCACACAGCTCAAGACTGATGCATGTTGGGAGCACTGTCAGGGTGGGAAATGCGACAGGGGCTCTGGCTGCATGCTTGGGGTTCATCCTGCAGAGAAGCAGGGGAATGCCTGGCAGGGAACACCTCTCCATTTGAGCTCTGCCTCCCTCCCCACTCTCAAGGCATCCCACCTGCTCCCTGCCTCTTTACATTCCTCTGACACACACCTGCCTGCAACATTTCCACCTCTCATTTTAATCTTTCTTCTTAATTCCCACTTTTTCCATTTGCCCCTTGACTTTCCTTAGTATTTTTCCATTTGGGTAAATCTGCTCAGCTGAACACACAAAGGACATGGAGTTAAACAGAGATGAGACTAAGCTACTGCAGGGAACAAGTGAGCAATTTGTTAGCACACTGACCCTGTCCAGAATGTGCCTGGTCTCATGTACCTGTGTCCTGTGTCACGCCACTGGAGCTGACAGCAAGTACACAGGGACAAGGGGGCATGGAAACCTTCAATGCCCATAAGGCCTCGACAATACCAGAATAGCTTCATCAGCTACAGCTTAGCACTTATTTTGTCCTCTGCACCTGTGAGCTCGAGAGTGGGCTTGGCACTCAAAAGGAGCAGCACTCATTGTCCAACAGCAGAAATGCATAGCCAGTGAGGCTCTGTGCCAGGCACAGGAGAGTAGACTGACCAGCAGGATGGAAAAATAAAGCTAAGGCTATCTAAAATAGACATAGTGATATTACAAAAGCCATGTAAAGAGTCTAGAAAATTCAGACTTTATCTGCTGCACATGTGACCCAAGATAATATACTGAGGCAATGCCTGTCTAGCTGCTACCTTGCAGTTACATTCAATGAAATCCATTATTAAAACAGTTCAAACATTACCATTTACCTCTTCATATTTACATCTCCTTATACCTTTATTAAACACTTATTAGCTTTCCTAATCTAGGCTTTTGAATGTCTTTTTGCTGAAAATTAGCATTCAAGAAATGGTATTTAAAACTTATTCTGAAATCATTCATGAAAAATACAGAGCCAGTCTTTTCCTTATGACACAAAGCCAATATGTTTTTTGTCAAATTCAAAAGCTGCCTGATTCCCCTTCTGATAGAAGTTTTCAATTGAAATCTAATTAACTGCAATCTAATGAATTAATAATTTTTTGTCAAATAAATTTTGGTTTGGCACTGAAGCCAAACACTTAATGGCTGGGACTTTGTAGCTGTAATTTCAGACTTGCTATGAGTCTCTGTGGAAAGTGAAGCTTTTCTTGCCTGTGGACTTCCATTTGATCCCTTCATCTGTAAGCACCTGATGTGACCAGGGCAGAAAGTTGGTTTCTGCCCTGAATTCCTTCAGCTTCTCAGCCACGTCAGGGCTCAAAGACGGGTGTGTACCTATACTGTGGCTAGATGGGATTTAATCAGTCTTCCGTACACAGGAATATGCCTTTCTGTCCTTGGCTTCTATCTATAGAAGATCTAGCAATCACACTTTGCAAACTGGAATTTCTACCACTTTAAAGATCTAGAACATTGGAATCCACAGGAAAAACTAAGACCATCAGTTCTCCCTGACTGAAATTTTATTCAGATATCTATGCCAAAAGTTGGAGCTGACATCTCTCCATTTACCGAAATGTGTAGCCCCTGATGTATGAGTTCATATCTTCCACCGGAAGTTCGTGGTGTGGTGGGAGACTGATTTACCCCTAAATTCTTCCACTTCAGTAATACACACCAGGACAAGAAGAAGGTCTCACTGCCTCTGCTCTGGCTTCAAATACTGTGGCTACAATACAAAGAAGAAGCAAAGCTAGTATTTGCACTGGACAATGTATTCCAATGGTCCCATATCTCCCTCCTGACATTACTGAGCCGCCCTGGTAAGAGGAAAGTAAAAAGAAGTATATGCATCACTAGAGCCGTATAGGCCTGGTCCTCTGCGGCTGAGGTGCAGCAACGGGCAGGGAACATGGAGAACAAGGCTGGCCAGGCTACCCCAGAGACTCCATCAGCTGAATCGGTGCTGTGGAAAGGGAAGGGAGGAAGTAAAATCCATTACTGCCTGTGGAGGCAGTCCACAAGTGCCTGGATAGTGGGAACCACATGCACTGGAGTAACAGCAATGAGGTGAGAGGAAGAGCACACAGACAGGAAAAAGAGCATACAGATAAAGGTCTAGAGCATGGGGCACATGTGGCATTCAAGACACTTCCTGTCATCCCTTGCTAAGGCTGGACATGCCTGAGCTTGTACACAAAGATAGCTGGAAGATGAACCCCATCTCTTGTAAATCCATCTGGACATACTAGAAGCAGAACCAGGAGATTTTGATCAGGCCTGACCAGACACTGAGCAAGAGCGGAGGGCTACTGCTTCCAGTCAGAGTCTGCAGCCACAGGATGCAGCACACAAACCAGCAGATGCAGACAGGCTGCTTGCCAGCCCAGCAGGGCGCTCAGCCAGGACCTATTTTTTTAAGATTTCTGCCCATGCCCACCATTTTGCTCCACAGCTGGAGCCACATCCTTATTTTCCCCAAAGGTCCAGCAGGCTATGGCAAAACTTAAAGACTCTTTCATTGTTTGGACCTGATTTTTTGCTATGCAGACATTGTGGTGCAGGAGGCATAGGGTTGCCAGGCAGATCCCAGCACTGACCCTCCTATCAGCTCTCTTGGGATACATAGAGATACATCTATATAGATAGAAGAACAAAACTGTGCATTTGCACCCATTTTGCGCAGTTTGGTGCCTCTGGGGCAAGGCTTCAACATGCACCCTAAAAAGATGATCCAAAATCCTTTCAATATCTACCACAGAAAAAGTGAAATAACACAGTAGGCCTCTAAATTGCTCTGCAAATGACGGTATACTAAGCTAACTAGTCCTGCTTATCTCTTTTAAATTTGGAGCTCATTATGCTGCAAAAAGACAACTCTCTGCTGACACAAAAACTGAAAATAGAAGTAAAAAAAAAAAGAAGCCTCGCTAGTAAAACAAGAAATGGGAAAATTACACTCTTTTCCTTCATTTATAAAATATAATAATAATAAAGAATCTATAATTCTGTTAGTAAAAAGACATTTCCTCAGGGAGCAACAGATCAATTACTAATTGCACAGTCAGCTCCTGAGTTGTGATGTTTTACATTCTTAAAAAAATGACCTGCAATTTTCCCCCCTCCAGTACGAAATATTTTTTTGCCTTTTTTTTTTTTTTTTTTTTTATATTTTTTTTTGGCAATCAAAACGCATCAAA
>WBMY01008940.1:294367-308180 GCA_013397315.1 Donacobius atricapilla
CCTTTCCTCTCTCTTTGAGAAGGGTTAAAGTTTAAAAAAGTCTCATTCTGTGTTGGGAAAGAGTTAATATTTTCCTGCCTGGGCTGCAGATGGCCATGTGGTCTCTTCCACGATGTCTGTGAAAGCCTCAAATCCTCGAGGTGTAGAAAAGCTCAGAAACAGCAGTCTGGAACGTCTCTCCCCCTCCACCCCTGGGTCTTATGGGGTGGATTTGGCCCAGCCCAGGCTCGGTGCTGCTCTTTGGGGGTGAGAGGCAGGTCAGGTCATCTACCTTGGCCCAGCCAGCAGCATGGGGCAGGCTGTAGGATCGGCTAGATGCTAAGAGCCGCGGCTCCCCTTCTCTGCCAGCATGTGCTGGGCTCGGGGTCCTGGCTTGGCTCTGGCCAGGGCCAGCTCCAGCACAGCCGCCCCAGCCCGGCCCCGGGGGCAGCAGGGCCTAAGCCGGGCCCCGCTGATTCCCGCCCTCTCAATGTTACCTCATGGCAAGCCCGCAGCTAAAGAGAGCCTTTCCCACAATCCCACCTGTACTTAAGACGTGTGTCCCAGGTGTGTACACTTGTATCTAATTGGCCAACCTGGCTGTCAGTTTGAAAGCAGATCACTAATTGGTTTTTATCATTCATGCCAAACCAATACACACCCCCAGCTGTGATCAAGTATTTCAGACTGTGCCTAAATAGGGATTTTCTACGATAAGCAATCCTGGACAATTTGTATGCAAGAGTTTTAAAAGAGACGGCCAGAAAAGATCTGGACCAGATCTTTCTTGATAATTTTTGATTAGACTCAGAAAACTGGGAAAGCATCCAGGGGTCAAAGGAATTCTGATATTGTGCCAGTACATAGTGATCTCAATTACAGGACTGATACTGGTGACAGTAAAATAATGAAATTGTCAATATGCATCTTGGATAGATTATGGATTAAAAGTGGATAACAAAATTAACCATATCCAATACAACTTTAAGGAAAAATAGATATCATCAAACTAACGTGCTATAATCTCTTATGAGATTACAAGTCTGGTCCACACAACTAATTAGGTTGATATGGCTGGAAGGATATGTAAGCATCATGCCATACATTAGCTGGAGAAAAACTAAGTAATAAACCTCACATGCAACACTAAATGGGGATTTATTTGTGAGCAGATGTACTTCTGTAATACACAGTTCTTGCCACTCTGTTCTTTATTTATTTATCACAACTTGACAGAAAACTAAAAAATTCACTGGATGGATTTTTGCAGTTGAGGCACATTTTTTGGGAGAACAGAAGAGAAATGAAGATGACAAGTAAGGTATAGAACAGCATGAACTGCTTTGGAAATGCGGATAATATGTACTCCAGTGTGAAAAAATGGAGCCAACATACATCTGTGAACAAAGTTTACAGTTCCTACTAATAGGAGGGGGTTTTCTCTCTTCAGAAGAGGAGACAAGGAAAAAAAACCCAACCAATCAAGCTTGAATGAAATTAAGAAAGCAGCTGAATGAAGTGATAGTGAGGTGCTGTGATTGAATGGGCAGGCCACTGCAATACTTGGCTATAGGAAACAGGAAATTTCAGGCAGGAGTAGTAAGACAATATTACAGCCAATGGCACTGAAGCAGACTGAAGCACTGACAGAATGCTGTGTCTTGTTCTGAAATGCACCGCTTTTAAAAGCTGTTTAATAACACCACAAAAATATTCCAAAATGCCAAAATATCCAAAATCCATTCCTCGCACCAAAGGTAAGGACAGTATGGAATTTAACCACTTTGAGATCTACATGGCAAACTCCACTGTGATAATGAAGAGAGTTAAAGACAGCGTTTCTGTCAACCTACCCTCTCCTCAGTCAACGGAATTCAAACAAGTAGTTAGAGAAAGATTTTGGGTATATTTTTGGGGACACGCATGTAACCACAATCACAACCCCCACCCAGCACCATAGTGATGTCCTCTGCCCCCTAATTTTCATAACATGTCCCAGGGATGCCATAGAAGAGGGCAAAGAGAGAGAATTCCCATCACAGATTGTTAATTACAGCACTCGGATCCTGAGAAGCAGAACAACCACTCCCTACATGGAATTCATGCCCCCAAAGTCAGGGAGACCCTAAGGTCAGATATATAAAGGGATGATGTCTCCTTTCCTAGAGGGACAGTGGCATAATCTCCAACCACATGTGAATGCAACCGTTTCACAGAATAGAGCAAGCAGGGGCAATTGTTCACCCTTGTATCGCTAGAGAACTGCCTAGCTTAAAAAGTTGATGAGTATGAGCCCAGAAACAAGTGACTCTTACCCTAAATTCACACGTGTATAGACACTGGCTGACATTTCCAATCTGATTAGATTTCTCATTATCTGAACTTTCAAACCGTCAGGAAACTTGAGGAAGCTGCCCTCTGAAGTTGCCTCAGTTCAAGCTCTCCAAACACACCCATCCCTGTGGGAAACAAATGACAACGACAGACAAGACCTAATCACAAATGGAAGGGAAGAGGGACTCCCACCAAGACAGCGGGTGGTGATGAGCACAATCTGCTTGAAACGTCTGGGAGCTGACAACCTCCTGTCACCAGCAAGTAGTTGGGAATGGGAGCATTGACAAGCTGAATCTGCAGGCCCTGGTTGTTTGGGTACACAAGAGCATTGGCACTCTTCAAACCAAATTGCTTCATATGATTTTTGGAGCTCTGAGGGGAGCAATGAGGGAGAGCATTAACTTATAACTGTTGTTTTGGTTTTTTTCCTAACCTATTCCAAAAAAAAAAACTCATTGAAGGTGGTTAGGGGAGGGAGTGTTCAAGAGGGGAGAAAATTCTAGTGATGTCAGCTCCTATCACCATGGGAACTGAGTATTTTTAGTGACAAGGGAGTCTTCCTCCTTTAGCTGCTGGGTTGCAGGGGCAAGCAGGGCAACGGCACATGAGAGAATTTAGCTAACTAAAACTACAGCTTCTGGCTTTCCAAGGAAGTGAGGAAATAACTACAAATGATTGCCTGAATACATGGTTTATGTAATCAAAACACTGTCTGGGGCCTTAGCAGCAAATAGTCATTATCTTCTTTGATAAAACATGTTGTCATGCAGCAAACCAGATGGGGGCATCTCAGCTGCCCAAGAATGCCCCGCAGAACGGGCCCTGTCAGCACCTCACTTTTCCATGCTATAGTCTATTCTTTGCAACCTCTGCTGCCTTGCTGGTGGTTATTTGGAAAGGGAGAAGGGAGGAGAAAGGGCTGGGAAGTACAGTCCATATTCTTGAAACTGAGAGAAGCTGCATGGACTCTAGGCTTGGCATTGCATCCCAACATCAGGGATGTTTCCTTAGGGGCCAAGTTTATGACCTCTTGGTTTAGAAAGACAGGTGTCTGCCAGGGAAAACTAGAGTTTCCCTTGGAATAGAGAATGTAGAATCCCCTCCTTCCAAATTATTATAATTTTGCAATTAAGGGGGTTTTCAGACAGAGATATAGGAATAGGAATAGCAGTTCTTTACTAGGAATATTAAAAAAAAATACAAATGCAGTAGTAGTAAAACAAAAAGAAAAAAAACCCCAAACAACTCCTAGAAGCCCTGATAGATTCAGAATACAACCTGACACCCTGTTGGTCAGGGTGTTGGAAGCAGTGCAATTAAGTCCTCCTGGAATGACAGATGTGATTCTGCTGGAGTAGAGATGATCCTGTAGAAAGGGTCTAATGATAGTGAGATGGGTCCTGTCTTCCTCTGGGAAATCCAGCGGAGAACAGGTTGCTGGTGTTCCTGACTGTCAGGTTTTTATCCAGGCAGAAATTCTTGGCTCCTCCCACTTGGTGGAGCATCTCACAATGGCATGATGTGATGTTATCAGTCATGCAGTGAGCCTTAATGGACCGTTAACAGAAGATATCCCCCGGAGGGAGGATGGGTGGCAGAAGAGATAAGGAACACTGCCCCACCTGGTTTTAACAGCTGGCCCATTAACAGATAGACACCTGCCCCCTCCCCTCTGGAGTTATGAGATAAAGAAAAAAAAAACCTCCCCAACTGGTTTCAACAGATTGGGAATAGAACATATGCTTTTGGTTACATCTTGCATTGCAACCCACAACACCTCCCTTACAGAAAGCAAGAATCCAGGATGACAAAAAGGAGAAGGCTCCTAGAGAAAATGCACTAGCCTCTGATCAGGATCTAACTCCCTGGCATGGGAAAAACATGTAAGACCTAATGCTAGGTGTCCTCCCTAAGTCAGAATGCTAAGGCAGCATCTGGACAACATGGCTTCAGTAAGCTGAAGCCATGATCCAGGCGTGGAATCAATGAGGATAACGGTTGGGGCTTACGTTTAAAGTTAAGCTAAAGCCTACAGTATGTAAGGACAAGCTAAAGCCTTGGATTTGATTTAAACAGTGCAGACAATTTTAATGAATTTCAAAGAATAATGAATTAATAACCACAGGCTTTTATAACTCGAAATACATTATATAGTCATTAGTTCTATGTAACTAAATGTAAAAATCTTTCTTTAGCAGAAGTCCTTTGAGATCAGATATCCTAGTGAGACTACTATAATTTCATTCTGACCCCTCATGAGGACAATTGAATAGAAATCATGAAACAAATTTCTTTTGGTTTTGGACCTGAAATAAAAAATCCTCTGCACAGATTACTTCATATCTAAGGAGCTGATTCAAAGTCTCCTTGGCATTAAAAGAAGTTCAGATATGAGCTTTTTTTTTTCCTGGTATTGCTATCAGATGCACAAAAGACTCTGTCTCTCCTCAAATTCCTGCCAGCAATGATGACAGAAGGAAATATGTAAGGGAGTTTGCTCCCTTCTTGTCTAGGTAGTGTGGATTTCATTTATTTTCTGCATGAAGTATTTGGGCTCAACCTCTCTCATTTAGTGTTGCTCCACTGATTTCACCATCTCTCCAGACAGCACCACTCACATACCAAGCTTGCAGGGACCCTAGGCAGAGGAAGACTCCCAATTCCCAAGCCTTTTTACCTCATATGCTGGTTTTCCTGTGCCCACCTGGAGCAAAATCTCCCAGCATATGAGTCTCCCATGTCACCCACACAGAGGAGCACCATGCACTCAGCTCCAAGGTCCCCTTCTGAAACCTACCCAGTTTTTCCTTCCTCAAAGGCTGCTGTGCTAGGGTTTTCCTTCCCTGCATCCAGACTCCAGCAATCTTGTCACCAGTAGCTCAGGCTGGAACATACAGTGACCTGGCTTTTCTCAGCACCATGTCTCAGGGGCTTTAACTGGTATTCCTTATGTCAGGCCATTTTAAATTAGATGTTAATCACAGCAGGCTCAGCTACAAGAAAGGTCTTCCCATTTTACACATATTGTGTTAATTTAGAAAAGCCTACAGCTTTCATCTGCCTCTCCTCCTTTCGTGCACAACCCGGCCAAGAATCAGCCTTCAAATTTTTACAGCTGCACTGAGTTTGAAAATCTTTGCTTCTCCCAGAAGCAAACAACTATCTGCTCCTCCAGAGGAACTGACTTTCAAGTCCTGCAGTAGAAGAACTCTGTCAAAAGCAAATATAAAGACAGTGCTGCTCCACACCATGGGGGAAAAGTTTGCAAAGTGAGCTCAAACTCACTGCTAGCTCAGTCAGTAATACATGCACTTCCAGTCAACAGTGGAGCTGGTAATTCCTGGCTAAAGAAAACTGAAGGCTTCTCTTGTTCACTTTTTTCTGTGAGAAGAGCAATATAACATATTTATTTTTGATTTTTTTAATTATTATATCACAAAGCATTCTAATTGAAAATTAAAATTCAAGGGGAAAAAAGCATACCCCACTGGTAGCAGAAACGGACATTTTCAGTGATTTAATAGGCAAATTTTGGTAGGCTTTCCACTTGATACATGCAGAGGGGAATATCAAAGCTTCACCATAGCAACTTTGTTGTAAAAAACTCTCTAACATCAACTTGTCCCAGTAGTACTTCAGGTAATGCTGGTGCAATACAAAACCAAAAAGCCTTGAATAAAAAAGCCCACATTCCTATCCTTGAAACACTGCTGCTGGAAACAGAAATGCTAGCTTTAGTTTGATTCTGGTAAAGCTTACATGATGCCTTAAGTTGCAGCTTTTATATTTCCAGATTCTGTACTACATTAGTATATAACTCTGAACTTCATATAAAATGTTAGCAAGTTCTCTTCACAGAGTAGTCAGACAAAACAATCCTTTTCCAGCCCAAGAACCAAGGACACTGTTGTAGCTTCAGGCCCAAAAAATATAAACAATGGCAAATTGAGGAGAGCAATCTGGGAGGATGGGACTTCATAACCTGAAGATGTAACTGGACAATTAACCCCAATATGGAAATGGGCCAAAACTTATAACTGTGAAAACTCATGACCTGTTGTCCATCTTGTGTGTAGCCTCGGCTGGGCTCTTGAACTGCCCAAGGTGTATCCTTTGAAGGCCTTTTAACAAATACTTTTTCCTTGAACACTATCTAGCCTCTGTTCTAGGCAGCCTCTCAAGGCATCATACACCTCTTCTAGCCAGACATTTCAAAAACACAAAAACCCAGAAATGTTTCTGGGCAAGCTTCAGCTGGTACAAATTAACATCTTCTACTCAAGTTATGTCAGACAGATGGCTGCACATCAGCTGAGGAGTTAAGCTACCCTGTCTGCTCTTCCTTCCATTGGCCGCTAACCCCAGCATGTCTGATTCCAGCTTGGCAGCTGCACCAGAGTAGCACCAGAGTTCAAACTTTCTCCTCAGTTACGTAATTTCTGTTCTTTACAAGATTCTAGTAAATCCAGAATAAAGAAACCCAGAAATTATCAACATACCCAGCCATGACAATGAAGAAATCCAGGCGGTTCCAGGTGTCTCCTAAGTAACACTTCTTGCCAAAGATCCCCAGGGCCACCATCTTCAAGACCATTTCCATGGCAAAGAAGATGAAGATGAAATCATCAAACACCTGCCAAACAGAAACCCAAAAGCATATTTGACAAGCATTCTCAGCCTTGGACTTTAAAACATAGAATGTGAGAAAAATACTAATTTCAGTACTCCTGAAAATGAGATAGAGGCAGGGCTAGAAAAGTTTCTTTCATGTAGCCCTGGCATCACAGTTTCTTGCTGCTCAAGTTCAGTAAGGGCTTTTACATTTTTTTCACCCACAGGTGAAGTAACTGATGCAGACTCAGAGGCTCCTTACATAGACTTGAAAAGTGGTGTTGGTTCAGCACCAGCCAGGAAAACACTGTTTTTCCAAGATCCCTCCAGGAGGGATTCCTCATCACATTGCTGAAAATGGTTCAGCTGAGGACATAGTGCAGCTTTCCACACAGCTTGGACAGCACATGCTCATCACAGAGAGAAGCTTCAGATACCTGAAGGTCTGGATGTACTCATGGCCCTTCTAAGCATTCTTTTTATTTCCTCTCCCTTTGAGCATTCTGGATGCCAGAGTATTGGTTGAATCAGTAATAGTCTTGCACATAACCAGACTACCAAATGCATTGGAGACTGCTATTCCCTCCTGCCTGGATTGTGTAACCTTAGTTATTTCTCCTCGGCTTAACTCTGACCTATGTGTCTTGTAGGTGTCTGTTAGGAAACCCCTGCTTACATGCAGGTTCAGGAATATTAGCAAGTGTTCAGTATTGCATAGTCACAAATAAAGTTCATTCATTCTCTTTCTTGTCCCATTCCTCTCCTCAAAGCAAGCTTTTGCCATTTTACAACAGGATAGCTTGCTGCCAGGGATAGTCTTGCCAGCCTCTCTGGGAAGGTATAGGCCACACTCCGAAGGAAAGAATGCATGAAAATTTGTGACTTGGACTGAAGCACCATCACATCAAGAAGGAAATCTGCTTACCTGCAAGATTTTACACCTGTCAGAAAGGCAGTCCATATCCTCACATGGCTGGTACATTCCCAGGGTAACACAGTTTAGCAAAATCACCATCATGCTGACACACTCGAACCAGGTGGAAAAGAGTCAAGGAAAACTTCTGCAAAGGCATCATGGCTGAGAGAAGTTCTCTCTAGGCTTGAAGTAACAAAATAGGAAGATTAAGGGAAAGAAGTACTGGTAGGATGATTTATCACATTCCCACATTCTCTGCACTCAGTTCATCACTACTCCATTCCTTGATTAAGCCAAAGCTCTTTTGTAAAAGGGAAAGTAGAGGTAGCACAAAAGGCCTAAACTACTTACACAAGTCAAATCATTGCCATAGTCAAACACCACAATGTGCCCAAGTTACTCAGTAACTAAGAGAAGAAATTGTGTTTCTGACCCCAGATGGTGATCTGTTTATGGCCTAAAGCATGGGAATTGATAGTCCTTATAATTGTTTTCTCAGCTACACTGGTGTCTCTGCAGATGCTTTGCTTATTCATTTGAATAGTTTGTTGATAATCTTGCTAAAATATCTGCTTCAATAATAGTTTGCAGCCCTGAGCTACACTGGCTAATTATACTTTACATTAAAAACTGTTCCCTCTTATTTATTATTAATTTGTTGTCTTATAACTTCATCAAGTGCCACTTTATTTTTGTATTAGGGAAGTGGATAATAATGGTGTACTTGTGTGACCTTTGTACTGTACACACTCTAACTGCCCCCTCTCACCATCCCTCTCCTCCTGAAGGAGTTTTAAAGCCTGATACATGCTTATCCAAGAACTCATTTACAATATTTTAGCTCTGAAAGTGGGTGCATTTGTGCAGTGCTTTCCACCGTGCCCATTGCAAAGCAGTGATGTAGACTGAATAGACCTCCAGCCTCTGGCCGAAACATTCTTGGGCATTTTAGACACCTCACAACAATATATCTGCCCAGTTTCCACTGTCAGACAATATTATCTTTTTTAAATAGAAGAGGCACAAAATTATCTACTTAAAATACAACCCACTGAGTGCATCCATTTTCAGTCCTTTCTGTACTGAATCTAAAAGTGTGGCCTGCATCTCTGATCACTTCTGAAAGACATTCAGCTTCTGTGGTTTGTTCTGAGCAACACTTCCATGATCATTCTCTGACAGTGATTTATGACTAAATTGCACATTCTGATCTAGTATTAATTCTCCTCCCCTACCTGGTTTGTGGTGAGCTACCTTCAACCGCAAAATCAGACAAGAGCAGGGCACTAGTTCTACTGTTCCAATTATGCTCTAAGGTGATTTCAAGATTGTGTTATCACTATCCCTAGCAAACTTAATCCCATGTGCTCTACAAAGTAATGCACGTGAAACCCATCCTCAATGTAGGCTTCCAAACCAGAGCCCTTTTCTGAGAGGAATGCACTAAAAGGGCACACACGGTATTTTCACTCAGGGTCTATGCAACGCAACTTCAACTTTCCACCTTCCTCTCTCTTGAACATTTCTTTATTCATCAGATCTGAAACCCAGGAAAGCAATTTGAGAGGTTTCCATTAGCTCACACAGGGTTTTCAGTTAAGACTGCAGTTTCTGGACTCTTCAAAATCTGTTTGGTGTCACCATTCCATTACAGAACCACAGAATGGTTGATGTTGGTAGGGCCTCTGGAGGTCATCTTGTTCACCTTCCCTGCTCAAAGAAGCATCAACTACAGCAGATTGCTCAGGGTTGCACCCTCTTGGGCTTTGAATATATTCAGGTATAGAGGCACCAGAACCTCTCGGGGCAACCTGCTCCAGCATTTCACTACACAGAAGTGTTTTTCTAAAGTTTAAATAGGACATATCCCACTTTTCAGGCTGTGACCATTACCTCTTGCCCTGTCACTGGGCATCACTGAGTAGTCTGTGTCCTTTACTCCTCTTATCAGGTGTCAATACACATGGATAAGAGCTCCCTAAACCATCTCTCCTTCAGGCTGAGCAGCCCCAGCTCTCTCAGCCTTTCCATTTGTATTGGTTTGGCATGAATGGTATAAATCAGTTCGTGATCTGCTTTAAAGCTGACAGCCGGAACAGCCAGTCAGATACAAGTGTACACCCCTGAGACACACAGCTTAAATTCAGGTGAACTTTGGGAGGCCACCCTCTTTCGCTGTGGGCCTGGCATGAGGTAACATCAAAGGGGGCAGCAGCAGGGCCCGGCTTAGGCCCTGCTGCTCCAGGTGGCCAGACCGGGCCCGGCCAGGCTTTGTCACTGCTGCAGCCCTGGCGGAGATGAGCTGGCGACTGCTGGCAGGGATGGGGCAGCCAGGATGGGGCTGGTCCTGGTGGAGCCAAGCTGGGCCGCCAAGCCAGTGACTGATGGCAGGGACGGGGAAATCACGGCTATTAACATCCAGCTGACCCTAAGGTCTGCTCGTGCTCCCGGCTGGAGCAGGGGGAGATGCCCCACCAGCCCCCCTTCCAGGGCCCCTGGGAGCATCTCTGAGTTTGAGCCACCTTCAGCTGAGGCCCAGGGGTGGAAGATGGAAGGCATCCATCAGTCTACTCAACCACTGAGACCCTGGCTGCCCTCTCTGAGTCTTCCCCACTGGCGTGGATTCGAGACTTTCACAGCAGCCGCCTGGCAGAGATCACGTGGCCTTCTGCAGGCCCCGGCAGGAAATGTTAACTTTTTCCTGACTCAGCTTGAGACTTTTTAAAAACCTAACCCTTCTCAAAGAGAGAGGAAAGGCCAAATTGGAGATATGTAAAGGGACAATATGGAGATATCAAAGTCTGTAAAGGAAGACTGCCTTCTAAAGTGGAAGAGATGACAAGTTGCCTTAGTTCTAGGCTGAAAAGCTTCTTGATTTAGTGGTAACAGCCTGTAATATTCCTTTAAATTGTGGACTATGAATGGGGAGATGATTTTGTGGATTCAAGCAAAGGCATCTGTGATTTTACTGAGTGGATATTGAATTAGAAACTGTAATCTAGTGATCCTATGAGATGTTTGAAGCCTTGTCACCAGTGAAGAATAAGAAATCCTTTGTTTTGGAGCTGTGCATCTTTAAAAGGTGAAACCATATGTAGTCATGGGAAAGGTTACATGTTTGGGAGGCCCACAGTTGCAGGCTCCCAGGCAGGCTGCTTTTTTTTGTGGGAGTTACAAACCACAAACAAACTGTGTCTCTTGTGTAAAGTTACTAGAACAAAACCAGGAGGGACTTGTCTCTCTCAAAGACTGGATGAAAGACTATTTTCTAAGTGGTACTGACCTAGAGTTCTGAGTTCTGTCTCTTTACACTGTGGAAAAGCAAACTGTTAGTAGGGGGAAGGGGAGTGCCTTTGAAAGGTTTCTTTTTTTTTTTTGTTCTCCTTTTAGTGTGTGTTAATAAATCCAACTGTTTTTATCTTTAAGTTAAGCCTGTTTTTTCATTTCTTCTAATCCCATTCCATAGTGGAAAAATATTTAGACCACTACACTAAATTTAACAAACAAAATTCAGCAAATGTGAAACCACTACACCATTTTGCAACAGATGCTTTGACAGTTACTGGAAAGGCAGCACCAGTGAGCCCTGACAGAGAGATCAGTGCTGAATGACATTCTTCAAGGGGCCAAAACAGTTTCAGAGCAGGCTGAGTCAATGCTTGCCAAAGTCCTTCTCCTTGAGCATATGGGGGTCAGAAGATATGTAGACAAAACCAGGGCCTCAAACATTCCTGGATTAAATTAATGCAAGACAAATGAAGAGCAGAAATTGTTTTAAAAGCCCGTTGGCTTCTTTTTTTCTCCAGAAAGCATGATACAAGACAGCTGGAGGCAGAGAGCACTACTCCGACTACAACCAAACTCAGGAAAGTCAGGAGTTTTTATCTAACACAAATCTACACTTCTATGCACGTGCTTTGGCAGCAGCAATGCCAGGGCAGCAGGCTTACATATTTCTCTCACTGTCTTTGCAGTGCCCCCCACAAGGCCATGCAGACAATGGCAGGGTGCTTTCAGCATCTGGTGAGGCCCTGAAGCACAAGACCTGACAAGCCATGGCAAGCTCTCCAATAAGCTTGAAACTTAGGCCAGATGTGCAATCTCATCTCATCTTCCTGCTAAAAATGCTATGGCCAGTTGCAGACGATTTCTTCTCACCTTCTTTTTAGATATCGGCTCTCAAAGTCTGCCAGCATTGTCCAGGCTTCCCAAGAATATTACAGAATCTCTGGCCATTCCCCAGCTATCACAGTGACATTAGAAAAAGCCACTGCCTCATGGTTTTCCTTTCAGAGCAGCTGGAAAAGCTGAAAAAGCACATCAAACTTGCAGCAGAAAGGAAAAATAGTGCAAGGAAAGTACAAAACCAGAGCATCTCCTACCCTGAATCAGGAGGGATTGCTGCCTGCTTGGGTCGGTGAAGAAGGTAATTAGGACTATCTGCCTTCAATGTGTCACCGTTGTCAGCCATAGCTTCTGCCTCCAGTTGCCACAGCAACAGCCTGCAGCCAGGTTTATCATCTTTCTTTAGGTGATGCCTCCCCTCTCCCACATCCCTCACCCCCCTCCTTTTCCCAGTGCTTGAGCCTGTAATTAACTGCAGCTGCTGACAAAGCCAGTCTTCATAATCTGCATCATTCAGTCAGAAGTTCCATTATTAATTAACTTCTTTCAAAGTTTAAATCTCCTAATTACAAGCAAACCCGCGCACACGTTCTCTCTGCCCCACTCCAGCCCTTCCTCACTGCTTCTCTCCCTTCCCACAGCCTCATTCCCAAAATCTTTCCCAGTGAGTTTTGGGGCCTGAAAATGGTTTGGAAAACTAAAAGGAGACCCACACAATTTCTGCCCATGGTCAGCTTCTCTCCTTGGCCACCATAAGGTACTTCAGAGGAAGATACAAGAACACTCACAGCAATTCACTGTGTAATAACTTGCCCTTAAAGGGAGGGGTTTTCCCCCCCTAACTGAGACAGTTCACAGTTGATTCAAACCCTTTCAGCTAAAAGGACCATGGCCTGCTTGAAAAAAAAGAAATACAGCAAAAGAGAAGTATTTCCTGAGTTAATCACAGAATATTCTCAGTTGGGAGGATCCACAAGGATCATTGAGTAACCATGGGCTGGTCTCATTATCCACATAAGTCTCTCCTCCTTAAAAAAGTTTTGTTCATTGCAGCACTGTCTGGAGACATCAAGATCCATATCTAGATTAACTATATTTTGCCTAAAACACTTGCACTGATTCTCTAACTGGTGCCTGCCTGTGGCAGCATGACTCTTCTTTGCTGCTGGGTGCCTACCCTGCCCTTCTGCACCCCAAGCAGGGCCTGGCCAGCTGCTGGCCAGAGACAGACACTGTGAATCTATTGATCCTCCACCCTGTCTTCATATGGACAGGGCAACTCGGGGATGAGGATACATTCAACAGGGACATGCATCACCAGCACAAACTAGGAGAGACCCATCATTCACCCCAAACCATCTGGGACCCTGTAATGGGTTAAAATTCAACAACTGGGCGGAAACACCAAAAATATGTAGTGGTTATCACATTCGCCTAATTTTCATTTTAGTGGAATAGGATTAAATGAAAAGCAAAACCGGTTCAGTTCAAAAATAGAAACAGTTAGATTTATTAACATACAGTAAAGGTAAACAAACAAAAACCAACTACGAAACCCTCTCAAAAACAACCCCTCTTCCTCCCTAGCAACAATCTACTTTTCCACGAAAAACAATGCAAAGGGACAAAACATCAGAACTCTTAAGTCAGCAGCACTTAATAAAATAGTCTTTCATTCAGTCTTTTGAGAGAGACAAGTCCCTCCTGATTCTTCTGGTAACTTTCCACAAGAGACACAGTCTGTTTGTGGCTTCCAGCTCTTATAAACACAGCCCGCCCGACACTGTATCTGTGAGCTTCCCAAAATGTAGCTTTTTATATGACTACATAAGGGCTTGTGGATTT
>WBMY01008940.1:308376-336064 GCA_013397315.1 Donacobius atricapilla
GGGGCCTCCCGGGGCCCTGAGGCCCGGGCCCCCTCCCGGCCCAGCCGCGATGTTACCTCATGGCTCGGAGTCCCTGGAAAGAGGGCGGGTCTCCCAAGATTCCTGTTTTTAAGCGGTGTCCCAGGGTGTGTACACTTTTTACCTGATTGGCCAGCTTAGCTGTTAGTTCCAAAATGGATTAACAATTGGTTTTTCCTACCATTTATGCTAAACCAATACAGACCCACTGAAAGCCACAAGATACAGGACAGTTAAGGAGATATGCAGATGTTTCTGGGACATGTTTTGTGGTAATGCTTGATAACACAACTGTGCGTAATGGAAGCTCATGTTAGAAACAGGTGATGGGAGACAAGCAAAGCCTTTGGGCTCAATTTCTGAATGACAAATAGCAGAAGAAACGTGTGCTGTGCTGGAGCTGTAAATACCTTGCACCAAAAAAGCTGAGTACCACTTAAGGTTCTTGGGATTGACATAAATCTCTGTTTTCTATCACTGACAAAAACACAACAGAGTAAAATAAAACAGTGCTTTTGGGTTCCCTCTCCTCTTCCTCCATCATCAGCTGCAAAGGTACAAGTAGTTCCCCAGAGGCTGGCACTCCTAACAGCACAGAAAATATATAAGCTTTATAAGCATGACAATCCCACAGTGTTTCCTGCTGCCATTTCCAAACTACTCCTAGGGTGTGCCTTGTGCCAATTAAAGCCCTGAATACCTCAGACCTGTTTAATGTGCAGAGAAATGCCTGACTACAAAGCATTTACAGCAAGAGGAAGAAGCCCACCAGCTCTGTGGAATGGCTGATCATGGCAGAACCCGTTCCTGCCCCAAAATGGAGAGAACAGTTCAGTGACTCAAGTGGAAACATGGAGCCCCATGCAATGCATCCCAAACACCAGACACCCCTCATACAACTCCATGTGGCCTCCCACCTATGACCTGCTGCCAGGCAGGCTCACCAGAGGACATTTTGCATCATATCTGCATGACCACTCCTCTCTGCTTCCCCGTTGGGTTCCTCCCCACCTACCACTCAGTCCATCATCCTTCCCACCCTGTCACTCCAGTCTGCAGTGATTACATTTTCTTCCCCTCCTTTTGAAACAAGCTAAGGACAGAGCTGTGTTCCTTCCCTACTTTCCTCCTCTGCTTTGTGACGGTCCTGCAAGAACCCACTAGGATGCTGTACTTGAAGCAGGACAGTTAATATTCCATTTATAATGGAAGGAAGGATTTGTTGTAAAGGTCAGAGAAAGCAAAAGCCCCAAGGAAAGAAATGATCATTTTCTTCACCTCATTGCTGTTGTCTTTTGAAAATGTTTTGACAGGTAAGTTTCGCTCTTTTGCCCCTCTCACTTTTTCTTATCACCACTCAGCTTTTGTGGGGTTTTTTTCCCTTCTGTGTTGTTACATGGGAGTTTTGTCTCTTCGTACCAAACAAGCTGGCAGAACCAACAGGGTTCTTTCTCTTCAGCCTCAGTCTGCTAGCTAATTCACTAGAAGAAGTTGAATGTAACACTGGGTTCACGTGAAGGAAAATACCTCTCAAAATGTGTTAGATCAAAACAATCAAAACATTTTTGAAAACAAGGATCTTTAAAAATCCTACTTTGTAAAGACTGAAGCATTTCTTCTGTGTCTTTTTTAGAGCAAAGAAAAATTCCAACATAACAGAAAAAAAAGTTTGGGGCTTTTTGACCTGACATAGAACACCCTGGTTTTGGGTTCCTGTTGGAAATCAAATGCCAACATCCCGCATTGCAGCATTGGGGTTTCATGGTGGCCAAGCCACAAGGGAAATTTATAAAGCTTTTTTGCAAGCACTCAAGGTCAACATGCTCTGGGTGTTCCCATGTCATGCAATCTTGTACGTTTGTTTTTATCACACCATCATTTATACACTTCTCTCATGAAACAGGAGCACCTGAACATCAGGCACCTGACATAAGCATTACTAAGGTCTTCAAGCCTTCAATAATATTGATGTCAAGGAAAGGACTGTGGTACAGCCAAATACAGTGAAACTGTTACATTGATTTGAGAAGCATTGGGGAAGATTTAACTTGTGTTGGTGTTACTGGGAGACAGGACAAGAAACTGCAGAAGAGGGATGTAGTAGTGAAGCTTTAAATGCTTGGCAATGATTCTATGTTTCTGACCTTTGGTAGGGATGTTCTATCAAGAATAGATTCATTACAAGACAGACTCAGTTGTTCCTATGTTAAAATCAAATGAACACCAGAAAAGCATAGCTCAGTTTTCATTAGGTTCTAAGTTAAATTTGAATTTAAGTCAGTTGTCTCTCAAGCACCACATCATATTCCCCTTCAGAGTCTGGCAAGGACTGAAGATGGTTTTTGAAAAGTTTTGTTAGGTTTGCCTTTTTTCATTACAGAAAAAATGAAGGAAATCTCTGCTTTCTTAAAGCACTTTCCATAATGATTTATTTAGATCTTCTAAATACATCCATTAAACTCTCAAGTCCACTAAAACAAAAAATAATAGAAAGAAATTTCTGTCAGGAAAAACATAGTGAAGATTAAGAGGCTAAGAAGGAACCTGAAGAAAAAAGAGGTATTAACACAATGAGACGATTCTTCAGATACTCCAGAAATAGGGAGACAACAGGAAATGTCTGACCTCTGTAACCAAAAAGGAAGCTGCAATGAAAAGCAAGGCTTCTTTAAGATACCCTTCACCACCAGGACTCACTGGTACTAAAGCTAGCATAAGTTACGCCAAGAATTCTGGCTGTCACACCATTTACACAGGTACACATTGGTCTTGTAAAGCAGCCTGGTGTTTACTCCAGGAGAAGTGTGCAGATCCCACCACTAAGTATTCAAATATCTCACAAATACCATGCATCTTCATCAATGCTGCTGCATAGCTCTGCTATTAATGATTACCTCCTGCCTGTAGCAGCTGAGCCACAGACCTTCTCAACTGATAATGATCCACCTCCAAATTGCATCTATCTTTCTGAGTGCAACAGAGCATCTGTTTAACAGTGTGCAGCATTCCTACAAAGCTGTTTACTGCAGAAAACATGCAAAAAATACTGTACCTAGAAAAAAAACCCCACCCAAGAACCTTTTTTTAGGTCAGATAAAAATAATTGCCCAAGTTTAAACTTAAGCAGGGTATTAGAGATAATGACTGTTCCTGGAGAAAGAGCTTCTTCATATTCTTAGATGGCTGATACTGTGCTTGCCGGTCTTTCTTGCCAGAAAAGCAATACTCCACCATGCTGTGGAACCAGTTCAAAACTGACTTGAGGAATCACACCTCCTGCTGACTCCCAAATGGTGCCTCCTGCAGCATTCTTGCTCTGCCTTGAAGATTACTGTCCAAAATCTGACCTGGCTTCACATTAGGAGCTTCAACAAGGTCACAGCATGAGGCTATAGGACTGCAGCTTGGAAAACTATTATACTGTATGACAGGTGAAAGAATTTTGCTCCAAAATCTCCTAGTCAGAGTGGCAGATTCAGCAGTTGGTTCCTGCGGCAAGTGGAGTCATAGGAGAAATAGACATCAGAGAAGGACCAGCTGAGAAAATCCCCTGAATTACAAAACTGGAGTCCAAATTTTAAAGTTCTTATTGTTTACTGATATTTCACATAGCACAAGCAATTTCCTATTGACACCTGTGGCAAAGTATGGACCTTGCAAGAGTTAGTCTTTGATTTTGGACTCAGATGGACCTCTGCTCCAAAGAGTTAAACCTGGCAGGCCAAAACAGGAAGGTATTTGTAATTCAGAAGTGATTTCAATTAGTAATGTGCTCCAGGATGACAAAATCTGAATTTTACCAGTGTAGCTGAATTTCTGATACAGAAATCATCATCCACGACCCCAGGAAGTGACATGGTCAGAGAGACTGGTGGAGTCACCTTTCTCTAACCAAAGCCTGAGCCACCTTTCATCAGATTTATTCTGGCTGTGGTCAAGCTTACTTGGTGTAAATTTCCTTCTAAAAGGAAATTTTATAAAAATAGCATGTTGCAAGGGGAAAGGAAAAAAGATCTTCCAATCCTCCCTCTGCTTCTGTGTTTCATTGCCCCATCACCCAGCAGCTTCATCCAAAGTTGTCCAGGTGTTCCTCAGCACCTGCCAAACTGATGCAATAGTCCTACCATGTTTGGTAGTGCTGCAGTCCCTTCTTTTACCTTCATATCATAGTAGGTTTGAACAGGGTCCTCGTCCTGGGTGGACCCATGGCACAACCACTAAATAAATACAGCAGCATAACAGCAGTGTTTGTGTGACTCAGTTTCAAGGAAGAGGAAAGAACAAGTAATGATAGATTTGGGAGGGCAGGGAAGAGAAATTTAGAAGAGGAAAACCTTATTTTTATGCCCCCTTACTGCTCCTAAAGTTGTCAGGTTTGTTTATGGATGGTGTATTGGTTTGGCATGAATGGTAAAAACCAATTAGTGATCTGCTTTCAAACTGACTGCCAGGTTGGCTAATTAGGTACAAGTACACATACCTGGGACACATGCCTTAAATACAGGTGGAATTTTGGGAAACTGACTCTTCTGCTGCGGGCTTGCCATGAGGTAACATTGAGAGGGAAGGGGGGGGAGCAGCAAAGCGCAGGCTTAGGCCCCACTGCCCCCGGCGGCTGGGCTGGGGCGGCCGGGCCGAGGATGGCTCTGGCCGGAGCTGAGCCAGGCAACCCCCGCCCTGAGCCCAGCAGACGCCAGTAGAGCCACGGCTGCTAACATGCAGCCGATCCTATGGACTGCACCACACCGCCGGCCAGGCCAAGGGAGATGACCACGCCCCTAGCCCCCCCAGCCCCCGGGTCCCCGGAGAGCAGCACCCAGCCCAGGCTGGGCCAAACCCACCCCATAAGACCCAGGGGTGGAGGNTGCTTTTGTGGGAGCTGGAAGTCACAAACAAACTGTGTCTCTTGTGGAAGGTTACCAGGAAAATCAGGAGAGACTTGTCTCTCTCAAAGACTGGATGAAAGATATTTTATAAGTGGTACTGACTTAGAGTTCTGATTTTCTATCTCTTTACATTGTTCCTTGTTTAAAAGTGTCCCCTAGTTTGGGTTTTCCAATTGCATGAGCTTCTTAGAGACTGGTTTTCAGGAGTGTGTAATACTTTTCATTTCTAACATAGAAAAGCTCTGTGAGCCTCTGGCTCCGACTGTCTCAAGTCAGATGGCCAAAGACCAGAATTCCCTTAAAAAAAAACCCAAACAAACAACATTACCCAGCAATGACACAGTAGGTTACTGCCAGGGCTGCATTAAGATCCAGGTGTTCCTGACACCCAGTACATGTTCACTAAAGGCCTCAGCTTTCTGTCTAGTTGATAGATTGCACCATGCCAGGGAAAGGAGCCAACATGACTCATGCTCAATCACTGCAATGTTGACAGAGCTGAGTGCTGTTTTAGGGGGATGTTAAATGCTGTGAATGTGCTAAGCATTAACAATATTAAAATATTATTAGTATTATTTATGAAGCATCTCCACGTGTCCTAGATGATGCTAGCCAAGATCAAATTATGCAAAATGTTACATAAACATGCAGTAGAACATGCTGCCTGCTCCAAAGGGTTTTTAATCTAACTGAACATAACAGGCTAACAATGCATTATGATTTCTGCTTTGCACACAAGAAGCAAAAGCACAGAGAAATGAATGCATTTACCCAAGGGCAGACAAGAGACACAGGGCACAGCTGAGAACTGAGCAAGAGTCTCCCAAATTGTTCCCCAGCATCTTTGACCTAAGAGCATTCTCGATCTCAACTACTATTGCATTTGATGAGGACAGTGCTCACAGGGAAAATGATTTCCCCAAAGTCTTTCCTGAGAACAATGGGAGAAGTGTTCAAGTTCCACATGTAGAGGCAAGTAATGTACTGCATATAGATTATCATAAATGCAGGGCTCCCTGCATTCAGAGAGGTTTCTAGCTGTTCAGGTGTGCAGGATAAATGGGCAAGAACCCACATTCTCTAGAAATGACACATCCTCTACTTCATCTTCCACTGATACCTTCACAGGGACCTCAAGATAAAACTCAGCCCATAGTTTTGATAGTGTAACACTAAAACCAGACTAACACCCACACATCTCTCTCTTTTCCAATCTGCCAAAGAATTTGCTACCTTCCAAGGGCACTCCAGGTTCCTTTAATAGAAGCATGCTATACAAGCACAAGTTACCAACACAACTGACTGCAGAATGACCACCACTGAAAAAGGCAGTTCGTATACAGCATGTTGCTAATATGGCAGGCTAGCTAAAGCCTTCATCAATCAGAACAGCATAGCTCTACTTCCTCTTTGATGTCTTTCTGCCTGTTTTATTTGTTGCCTCTATTCAGATTTAGGACTGGTACCATGTTTGTATTACTGTGACCTATTTGTTTTCATATAGATTCAACTTCACACTCTATTTATTCTAGAGTTTCTGACAGCCTCTGGAGATATATGTTTCTTCCTCTTATTTACAGTCTAACTGTACTGTTTTCTGTCAGAAATTTTGGTTGTGCATTAATCTCATTTCATTTTGGACACACGGGTGATAGCTTAGTCCATTACCCCATCCTTCCTTTCTAGCCATGTCAAGTATTTCCTTCTCTCTTTTCTGAGTCTCTTATGGGCCTTTTAGTTTTAACTTTTAACAGCCATTCCCCATTCTGTCTGGCTCCGAAGGAGCTGCTTACTTATTGGATTACTCTTCAGTACCTCACAGATGTCCATCTTCTGTCACATTAATTTCTGAGCACCGAGAAATCATGTGTGTTTCCTCTGTCCCATGCAGGCTTTCCCTTACCTTCACTAGGTTGGCTACCTTCACATTCCTGCCTCCTGTCCACAGTGCATGCTGACTCAATACTGCCACTGAAAAGTTGCCCCTGCCTGCAGCAGGGGCATTGAAACAAGATGATCTTACAGGTCCCTTTCAACCCCAACTATTGTATGATTCTATTGAGGGTGGTGAGGCACTGAGAATGGTTGCCCAAAAAAGCACTCCCTTTCCCTGGGAGTGTTCAAGGCCATATTGGATGGGCTCTGAGCAACCTGGTCTTTGTGAACGGTGTCCCTGCCCTTGGCAGAGAAGCTGGAACAAGGCGATCTGTAAAGTCTCTTTCAACTCAAACCATTCTATGATACTTAACTATATCACTTCCACAGAACACTTCCAGAACTTCCCTTCTGCTCTCCACAATTAAGTGACTTTACCACGAGGATGGAATAAGATGATTGCTTAGCTGGAACATAGCTAGTACAAAATGTTGGTAAGAGGAGTACAAAACCCAGACATCCTCCCCTAACCAGAGGGCAGGGCTCCAACAGCCTTCAAAGGTCCCCTGCAGGGAACACTGCATCATGATGCAGACATTTCAGCCCCTGGATCAGCAGATCACCAAGGCAAAGAGTCACCAAATTATTGGTAACCTGCCCAGCTCAGCAAGACGAGACATTGTCAATGAGGAGCACCAGAGACCAGATATATGTGACAAATTAGTTCTTGGTGGATTAGGATGGCTGCTTCCTGCCCAGTACAGCCCTGTCAAAGGACCCATCAGGAGCAGTAGCTTCATGTGCTGCTCTCTGAGATAACATACCATCTCCTACAAGTCTCAGGATACCTACAGCTGAAAGACCCATCAACTTCTGCAAATTTATTTCTCAAACCCTACATCCTTTTTCAAACACACCTAGCAGTGACTTCATTAAGTCTTCTTTATACAATCTTTTTGCTCATCTGAGAATAATTCTTCTTGCTGAGATACAGTCAGACATGGAGTCAGAGGTGTAGTAGGAAAAACTACCACAGAAGATTTAGGCTTCTTAGTCAATCTACCCTTCTATTTCAAGACTTACTTCCTACAGATTCTTATATGCCTGACAATGACCTGTGCCCCAAGCACTCATCCACTCATCAGCAAGGAAAAGAAGGGACAACCCTGTCATAACACCTCTTTGAAAAAGGAGAAACACTCTCTGCAGTACTGTTTTTTTCTAGAAGAGGAGCTACCATACCTGTTCCTGTGGCAGGAGGCTGAGGCAGGAGGTATCAGCACCTACACAGCATGTACAGCACAGCCTACTCCCAGGCATGCTTTGAGCACCCACTTCATTGTGTTTAAAGAGCTTTCACATTGTTTATGACAGCGGGTGGAAGGGAAAGGAAAATGAGAACATAGGTCAGGATAGTAAAGACAGACTTGGCACACTATGACAAGACAGCCACTGTGGACTTAGAGTAAATCTCAAAGAGTGACTGCAAAAGAGCTCCCTTCTTTCAAAGAAAGAACAACCTGTCCCTAAAGCCAGCTCCACTCCCCACCCCTCTGCCACTTGATGACAAATCTCCAGCTAACAGCAAGATGGGTGAGGTTCTGCAGCCCCATGGGCACCGTTGCCAGGCAGAACTGGGGGCCAGGGCAGTCACAGTGTGCCAGGTCTGGAGCCAGACACTCACTCAAACCTCTGCATACTGCACCAGGCTGATAAAGCTGTTTTCTCCACACCACTCTCCCTCACTCTATAATCTTGCCACCCACCTGCCACTAAAATTGGGTAGGAGGGTAAAAAGGAAAATCAAATTTGCACTAATATTTTGTGCACAGCGACCCATAGTATATTTTTTTCATTGTTTAAATTTAGCTTCATTTCTCCAATTGTTTTAGCAACACTTCAAAAAACTTTTCAGCCTCAGAGAGCTATAAGTTTCCAAATTATAATTGTCACATCAGGCTGCACTGTCATGTACAAAGCTTTTAGTGGTCCTGTCTACCTCCGTGCTTTAAGACTATTTCCACAAATACTCCACATACACCCCTGATCCTTTCCTCTCCTGTTAGTAGTCACACTCTTCTTTCAGCTTGCCCATGCTGCCTGACAGGATTTTGTTTGAAGGGGTAAAAAAGAAATTACAGACTAACGTTGGCCCCATTAGTGGCTGCTACATTACAGCTTTTCAAAGCAAGTATGCCTATGCATATGTAACATACACAAGGATATAGGCCACATACATAGGACAATCGTCTGCTGATACAGGTCTTTCACTGGGAAGGCAAGTACATTCAGGTGGTTTAATAGTCTGTCAAGTGATTTGTTTCTTCACATAGAATGCCCAGGCTTTTTGATGCTCTTATTTTTAAATTATCACAAGTCCTCTATTTTAAACCATTCATACCTATTTGAAAACTTAACCTCTCTCTTGAGAAGACCTTTTCTTCCCATTTTTGAGAACAGCCCATTTTTTTTCAATTAACCCTAATTTAAAAGAAACAGAGAAGCAAACATTTTTTTCTCCTTATTACACAGAAACCCTCTACTCTGCATAAGGAATTGCTGTGATCCTTTAGCACCTTCTCTTGTAACTACCACCATCAAGGTCCAAAAACAAAGCCACTGAAGCCAGGAAATCCCTGCATTCTCACAGAGTCCTGAGTAAAGCAGCCACCTGTCAGTCCACAGCACAGAGAACTTCTCCAAACATAGGTAAGACCCTGACAACTTGAGTTAGGGTTAGACAACCATCTCCCCTTCCCAGACCCCATCAAATATTGGCTACCTCACCTCTAATCTCAATAGCACTCAACTGGGAATCCATGCCTATTTTCTTACATTTTACAGCAAGAGAGAGTAGCATGGATATGCAGGTGGAGTATAGTCTGCTTGTTTGGGGAAGTGTAATATAACATTCCCTTTTCAGCCAGGCAATGTGACCACTCTCTGGGTGAGGTTTTGCTTTTCATTTCACACCCCAGAGTTCACTGACAGTTCCACCAGCAGGTTGGTGAGACACAGCACAAGACTGGGATAAAGCAACCAAGGCAGAGAAGAGCAGAAATCCATGAGACACATGGCATTCCTATGGAAAAGCAAGCAGTTTTGTACCTGATCCAGGGAGAGTCACCCTTCCATAGGAAGGAGCCTCCCACATTCTAGCATTTCTCATGCTTCCCTTCTAGTCATGAAATGGCTCAAAAAATGTGAAAAAAAGCAGTTTAGTATTGGGGGAGTTTATCATGGGCTATCTTTTAGAAACAGAGATGGTTCTTTCCAGCCCTAGCAGATGGAAACTAATGGCACATTATGCACCTAACCCTGACAGGGACAGAAAAACAGCTGCAGGAAAGCAGATCTGAATTCCCCAAGCCCTTCACTATGCAGCCGCTTTCTAAAGTGCTTCAGAGCATATGGTGGTGTAATGGAAAGGCTTTATTAACACAGAACCTGTATAACTCAATTGTGAGTTTTAACCCAGTACAAATCACTTCAGTAAAGCCTCTCTGCCTAATCCCCATTCTACTGTTGGAATAGCAGAGGACAATGGTTCAGATGAAGAAAATACAGACGGGGACAACTCCAGTGCTTACCATGTAATGGCTTTTCAGAAAGGTCCTATATTTGTACATTGGACAGGAATAGCCTGTAACTCCATCAGTCTGTGGAGTTCTACACCCATTTAACATATCAACATAGAATCATATCATAGTTAATTAGTTGGTTTGGAAGAGCCCTTAAAATCATCTAGTTCCAACCAGTGTGGGCAGGGATGCCACCCACTAGATCAGGTTGCTCAGGACCTCATCCAATCTGGCCTTAAATGAGGGGAACAGATGATAGCACTGCTTCTGTCTTGCCAGGGTGACCCAACACTAACTTGTGGGACAGGACCACACAGTTGCAGTCAAAAGCAGAGCACAAATCTTTTACAGTTGATTTATGAGACCACTTGCACATATCTAATCACATTTTCTGCGATGCAGAGATAGCAGTGGGCAGACTTAGCCTGGTTTTAGGACACTGAAAACAGCACACAAAACTTTCTCATAGCTAGGCTGAGATAAAGATATCTCACCCATGGGACTAGGCTCCTCAGGAATGTATAAGTGGAAGTAGAGGCATGCCCAGCACACACTGTCTATTAGGAAAGCCAGTTAGTAAGCCTGAAAGACTGGTCTCAAGTCTAACATGGAAAATGACAGACAGGGGTTTTATCAGTTACTACAGCAAAAGACAGATGGATTTGGGGCTTGTGACAGAATGATGAAGAGTAAGGCTAGAATCCAGGGCAGGGCTAGCTTGACCAAATTCAATCACTCAGCTCTGTCACTTCTGATTTCAGATTAAGACTTCCACCTCTTCCTATAGCAGCACCTCTAGCTTGCCTCACCTTACACACAGATTAGTGAAACATTCAGCTACAGGTTTAGGGTCAAGCCTTTTGTAATGAGTTAAAGTTTGTAACCAGGCAGAAACACCAAAAAATGTAGAGGTTTCACAGTCGCCGAATTTGTTTTGGGAAATGTAGTGTGGTGATCTATCTTTTTACTATAGAATAGGATTAGAAGAAAGGCAAAACAGGCTCAACTTAAAAATAGAAACAGATTTATTAACATACACTAAAGGAAAAAAAAAAACAAAACAAAACATGAAACCTTTTTAAAGACACCCCCCCTCCCCCCCCACCCCGTTCTCCTCAGCAACAATCTACTTTTCTATGAAACAATGTAAAGAGTCAGAACATCAGAACGCTTAACTCAGAAGCACTTATAAAATAGTTTTTCATTCAGTCTTTTGAGAGTGACAAGTCCCTCCTGATNGCCTCAAATCCTCGAGGTGTAGAAAAGCTCAGAAATGGCGGCCACGATCTTCTCTCCCCCTCCACCCCTGGGTCTCATGGGGTGGGTTTGGCCCAGCCTGGGCTCGGTGCTGCTCTCCGGGGACCCGGGGCTGGGGGCTGAGGCTATCTCCCTCGGCCTGGCCCGCGGCGTGGGGCAGGCTGTATGATCAGCTGCATGTTCGCAGCCGTGGCTCTGCCGACGTCTGCTGGGCTCGGAGGGGCCTGACTCCGCTCAGCCCTGGCCCCAGCCCAGCCCCGGGTGCAGCAGGCCCTGAGCCGGGCCCTGCTGCTCCTTGCCCCCAAATTACCTCATGGCAGCCCGCAGCAAGAAAGAGAGGGAGTTCCCGATTCCACCAGTATTTAAGCTGTGTGTACCAGGGGTGTACACCTGTACCTGATTGGCCAACCTGGCTGTCAGTTCCAAAGCAGATCACCAATTGTTTTTTTTTTACCATTCATGCCAAACGAATACATCTTGGAAAAAGCTCTCCATGCTGCCAGGCTCCTTTCTGTGAACAGGGTCTCTGTTCAAGCCTTCGTGCTCTCTTTTTTTTGCCATGAGGTTACTCTGTTTCTAGACTAAACAATTATATCATCAAGGCTCTCAACAGCTGTACCATTTATTTGATGATGACAAATCTAGAGAAAAAAATGCAGATCCCTATTATGTTACTGGATGTGTAGGGAGAGAGGAATTGTTTACTCTTCACTGACCCTTTAAAACAAATATTTTCCTGTCTGGATTAGAAAACATGCCTCATCTGAGTAAAATTTAACTCAAACCTCCTTTCTGTTTTTCTGTTGCTCTTCAAACAGGGAATTTCACTGCTTCACTGATGAGAAAAAAATGGATTTGGTTTATTTCAGGAGTGGAGGTTGTGCCTTGGTTCTCTCAGATATATGAAACATCCCTTGATTGTGTAAATGCATGCCGATGGTGTCTTTGTGTTCTTGTCACTCCTGATTTATGGGGGCCTTTTCTACACGCAGAAAAAGAATTTGCATTTCAATTTCCATTACTTGTTTCTCTCCTCACAGCACTCCAGTTCTGGAAGGGAGCTTGTTTTCTGGTTTCCCCAGCTGCCCCACTTTGCTCTGGTGTCGGGAAGGATTCAGGAATAGGGGTACCACAGGCTCTGCTCTGTGGGAGCAAGACTCATGCTTGCCATGATCTCTGGTGAGATACACCTTTGCTTATGACCAGCATAAGCATGTACCTGGCGTGTTTGGTCCTATCTCTCAGTCCTTCCTCCATGCTGTGATGAAGGGGGAAGGCAACAGCCCTGTCTCCTGCCTGGTTTGCAACACAGGCCCTTGCTTACACACCCATTCTGAGAAACAGCAGCCAACAAAAGAGCAAGGATGACTAGGAACACTCACCGCTCTCTCTTCTCCACTCTTGCAGGGATGGCCGGAGGACAAGCAGGAAAGCAAGCCTTGGGGACTCATCCCTTCCTTGTTTCCTGCAGGGTTGTGCCTGTTCTAAGGTGAGCTCAGAAGCAGACTCCTATCCAAAACCACCTGAAAGTGTATCACGTGTCTTGGACAGTTTAGTCGCACAGGGATCCCAAAGCCACTATCCCCTCTAGGCTTCATCTTGACCTCTCCTGCAAACCCTGGTGGCTGCAGTAAGTACCTGTGCCAGCCCAGGCACTGCTCTCTCAGCCCTGCACTGCCTCTTCTCATTTGTGCAGTCTGGATAGGCTGTCACAGGCAGCCTGAGCATGGTACAAACCCTCCAAGCCTGCACAAGGGGTGGGCTTGGAGCAAGTAATGTGTGGGAAACCACATGAGCTGCATTGCAGACCCCACCATCCACCTCGCAGCTAAACTGGGGCTTGGATAAATGTAGTTCATGTCTACCTAGGAAATATTAGAAGTTTTGAAAGGGAAAAAAAAAAAAAAAAGATATCTTCAGAAACGGGGGAGTTTCCAGGACACATCAAGCTTTAAAGATGTGAGCTTTAAAGATGTGACTTGCAGAAATCCCTTAAGGCTGGTTTTTCAGAGCTGTCAGCCCCACAGCCTTTATCAAAACTGAATTCTGTTAAAAATAAGAGAAGCAAACAATCTTACTGAGCACTTGTGTGGACATTAAGACCACAGATTCCTAATAGGTTGTTAGAAGTCAAACGTCATGGGCCATAAGCCCGTGTCATCTTAATTTACAATGGCCTGAAACAATGTATTCAAGAATGCATTTTGTTTTGACTTGTTTGAAGTACATTTGTTTTGACCTAAGGGTTTTGACTATCACCATTACCATGTTGACTTCTACACTAACATAAAAAGCCAAAGGAAATGTGTGGAGCTGATTAAAACATGCACATCATTTCCAGGGGGCAGAAGGGTGACAACAAATTTGTGCTGACTTCACTGAATCAGCAATTTCCAACAGAATCCAGTTCCAGGGCAAAATTCTCCATAAGCATCATTGTGAATCGTCACGCTGTCCCTAGTGTTCATCTAAGACACTATATACATCTGAACAATTTCCAATACCCCATTTTGGCCCCTTTTTCTCCGCTGGGCTCCCTTTTTTTTTGACTTTCAAATGTTTGTACAGTGTGCTGAAAGCCATTATGTTCAGCAGTATCTGCCCTATTTATCCAGCTCCCAGCTGGCTGCAGAGTAGCTTTCATCAGTGGGTCTGAACTCATGAATGCTGACACAGAGATTATCCACCCTGTGAAGAACAGTTTAACCAGATTAATCTGTGGGAGGTCCCCTCAGCCTCTTCCCTGCACAGCCCCACAGCAAAGGATTGGCATAATCTATGATTGGCATAATCATAAAATAGCTCTCAGAGCCTGTGGTGTATGCTCCCCCCCAGAGGAAGATACCTGTTTCCCCAGGATGCTCAATCCCGTTCTCCAAACTGGGCTTGGCTGCTTTGCAGTGCCCACCCTCCCCCTTCAGTGAAGGGCAAATCCTGAAGGACAGTGGTGAGATGGGGCAGGAGATTGCATTCATTTTCCATACCTTGGAGCTTGGAGCCCTGCTCCCAGCACAGTATTATAAGGTAGCAGGAAGACAGAGCAAAGCCCCATAGCCCTCAACCCCTTTAAACCCATCAGGTTTACACAGCAGGGTGAAGTAAGGGGAATTACTGACAGTCCTTTCTCACCTGCTGACTTCAATTTGCTTGTTTTCATTACAGCAGGTAAAGAAACAAACCATTTAGTCAGCAAATGCAAGCCCAGAAATCAATTACATTCCCTCAGCAACGCTTGCATTGTCAGAGGAGACAGAAGCAGGAAAGACCAATCATATTACAACTTACCCAGAGTCAAATAAGGGAGGAAAGTTTGATATTAGCACTTCTACTTTTTTTTTTTTTAGTTCTCTCTCTCCCCTTCAAGTCTAGCTTTAAACATCTCAAAACAGGCTGATTTTAAGGTGAAATAGATATCCTGGCAATGGATGATGACTAATACACTATGAATGACAGAAACTTGGTGCAACACTAAAAAGCAAATGAGATGTTATAATACCTGGAAGCAAGTTATATAGAAAACTGGGTTCAAGCCAAAGGGTTGAAGGACTAATGCAGTCTTTTCAATACCTAAGAGGAGTTAATTCAGAATACCTTAATAGTCTTAAGGGGGGAAAATATGTGCAGAAGATCATACCATCAACTCTGCATGAATTCACAATCCCAGGAGTTGCAATACATTTATAATCTCATACTGCACATCTATCATCAGGGCTGTAGCTAAAGACAGCTGGGTATGCAGTTTTGAAAGAACACACAATTTATAGAAAATTAAGATGAGGGAACTCATCTGTGAGCTGGCACAAAGAACACTACAGCTCCTCCGCTCTTTAAACAATTGCTTCTTGGAACAGCTAATTCAAGCACCCACAAGCAAAAGCACCAAATCCTGACTTAATTTTCAGCAACATGCAGGAACTAAGTCAAGAAGTGACAATATCTGAGCCCTTAAGTAATGGGGTTCACAATGTAATTAAGTTCAGTGTCCTAGGAGGAGGTAGTGAATGAAAAGATACACAAATGATGCTAGGTTTTTAGAAGACTGTTTAGAGCACAGCGGGAGTCATTCAGAAGGACATTAATTCAGTGTAAAGGAAGCAAGTGCTGTACAGATGGTTTAAATAATATATAAATGATGTGGGAAGAGAGCTCCTGGTGGGGTCACAGAGTCTGCAGAGGATACAGGTTATTCTGGGGACTTCAAAACAACCTCTCAAGAGCAGAGAGAATTCTTGGGTGTTGGACTGAGACTTAACCAAGGCAAGGCGGATGGCCAACACAATGGTAAGTGACAATGTCAATTAAAACAAACTGATTATCCTGGAAATCCCACATTAAAGCGGCTTGAAGTCCTCTCACAGGATTTTGAGAGGCAACAGCCTATGCACAAGAGGTGGGGTCCCTGCACTCAGCTCAGCACTGCCCAGCCAAACACAGTGTCATCAGAAAAAGCGCCCAGCTGCAAAAGGAGAAGGAGGAGGAACACCAATAATAAGCAGGGCTGGCTGTCTCAGGTTGGAACAGTTTTTGCAGAACCTGAGAGGGTTCAGAGAAAGGTGGCAGAAGTGATGGACAGCCTGGGAATACTGTTGTCTCCAAGGAGGGGAAATTTTGGGTTGGTTTCTTGTCTCTTTTACCAAGGAAATCCTCTTCCCTACTACATGCACCAACTGCATTAGCAATACTCTTGATTCCTGCCAGGCAGGGTGTCCTAGAGTGACTTTATGATGCTTGTATCCCCAGTCATCTGTTCTGTATATTGTGTTCTGTATCTTTAAGGCTGATTCTCAGAGTGCACAATTTGTTTTAAAAAACTATTTTACTCCTCTGCATTCTTCTCCTGGATGGTGTGTTCAGCTGAGGTTCGGACAGACTGCTGTGGGACAGAGATCTCCTGTGCTTTTTTTTTTAGTTAGTTTTAGCTAGCTAGGGCAGAGAAGTTCCCTGGACTGTTTTTTTTCTTTTTTTTTTTTCTTTCTTTTTTTTCTTTTTCTTGGGACCATTTAAACCTGCTCCAGACTGAAAACCCAGAGGAGAACTGAGAGATCACACCTGTGCCATCCGAAGCCCAGGACAGCATTTTTCTCCAGTGCCAGAGGAATTGATAAGAGACTGAGAGAGACAAACTGCATCTACAGCAAGGACTTTTCTCAGTTTGCCATCTCACTTCAATGAAAGGTTTTATTGTTTCATATTATTCATTCTGTGTGCTCGTGGGCATTCTGTTTGTTTAATAAATAGGTTTTTGCACTTTTCTCCAAGGAAGTTTTTCCAAACTAGTTGTGGGGGAGGGGCCGTTTGGGTTTGCTTTTTTCCAGAGGAGCCCCATTCAGAGGTTTCCTCCCAAATTTGCCCTAAACCAGGACGCAGGGCTGTCACCACACTATATTACTGTTGGAGATTTTTGATCTGCCATTGCATTGGTCCTACATCTGCTGTAAAGCACACAAAAATATTTCACAGCCTCTGATGTGTGAGAGTACATTTTTGGCAGCTCATTCTGGACTTAGCACAGGAGCTCATGATTGCAGGGTGCCTGATAAGCCAACTCCAACCATCCCTTTTGGTCCTGAGCTCATCTGAACAGAAAAAAATTATAGAAGAGCATAAAATAATAAAACCAATAACTGGCAAAATTCTGTGCTCCCAGCACAGAGCCAGGAGGATACACAGTCATTAGAAGATGGCAAATCCAACCTGGCAGAAATGAAATACTGCTCTGCTCTCACTCCTCTCCTCCCAATTTCAATATATGATTAAACAGCAGAACTCTGCGACAGAAGGCAGCAAGACCAGGATCCCCACATCACTCAATACAGAACCAATCAATGAATAGGAAAATAAATCCATATGCAGAGTTATCATTACTAGAGACTCAAAGCCCCATCACTTGCACCCATCTCTAACTCATACACAGGGGATAAATCCACTTGCCTGCAGCAAGGTCTGGACACCTCACCGGGAGTGAGGTGCTCCCTGCTGTGGTTAATCACCAGCAGTTATGTGCTACACCAGCTCAGCCATTCCTGTGTCATCCAAGCTGGATGACATTTATAATCAAGGCAATCACATTTACTGCTTGATTTTTTGAAGTGCCTAAGCATATTGGAGTCATATGCAGAAAAGCAACATCTGAGCCAGAAAATGAAGCAAGTAAAGAGCAGCTACGAGTTGCAGCAGATAAAGTGGGCATCATCATTAACTTCTATGATGCTCATTTGAATATTTTTCCACTTCCAGGATCAGTTTCCTCTCATCATTTAGAGTCAGACCTCCACAGATCTGGTCAAGCAAACCCTGTTTAACATCCCATTTTCGATGTATAGAAACAACTGTTTGTATTAGTACAACTGCTATGATTCCCATGCTAGTTAACAGCCCAGAAGGTAGAAACACCTTTCAGGCACCAGTCAGGCACTTGTCACCTTACCCACCAGTCACTGTCAGAGAGAGTCCAGACCAGACTTAATCCAGCACCACACATGCCCAGCATCCTTATCCCTCTCCACATCAGCTTCTTCTGTAAGACAAACAGGCAGAGAAATGTTTGTTCAGCTCTGAGTCCAAGGAAAATGCAGCTACAACATGGTATTGCACTGAGAACGGCTGAAGTGACACAAGCCAGTTTCAGGACAAGTAGATTGCTTTGCCAGACAGGTTTTTTTTGCATTGCTTTATCTAGCTCAGTTAGCGTGACTGCCAAATGCCCAAGTTTTCTCCGAGCTTCCACCACCTTTTCAGTCATGGCACTTAACCATCTTTTCTTTATGGATTGCCAGACAATGAGAGCAATGCTCCCTATTCCTAATTAATTTGATAGTAATTTCCTTATCATTGAAAAGGTGTATGTATGCAGGACTGAAGCTTACACAGATGCATTATGAGTAGCTAGAGCACATTGCTTCCTTTCAATGTAAGGTTAGTCTAAATCTCAATAATATTGCTCCCTGCCTGCTGCTGCTTTTCACTAGGCCCAGGATATTATTTATTCCTTCTCACATTCCTCAGGGTATTCCTCATGTCTTTTTCCTCTTGCGTCACTTCCCACTTCTTCCACCCCCCCACCTACTTCCCTGCTTCACTGTAAAAATTCCAAATTTTTTCTCCTCCATTACTCCCCTGCCACCCTGCTAGATGTCACTACTTTTATTTCTGCACATTTCTATCTTTTCCCTTACACATTCTCACTTTGCAGCTCTCCCCCTTCTAAGGAAAGCAGAGGGGGGAAGGGAAATGCCACCTCTTGTTTTTATACACAGCATAAACCCAGCCTGTTTTTAGATCAGGGTCTGACAGAGTCAGAGCACTGAAACTGCCTGGGATAGCTAATGATCTCATCTTCTGCAAAGCAAACCATCAGCTTTTATTTTGACTCATTTTCTTTGACCTTAGCACAGCCTTACATGCTGAGCTCCTCCATCCTCCTGGAATTCACCACTGGTGGCTCTTGTTCCTGCCCAGCTTCCCCTCATTTGTGATACACCTGCTTGTGGGGTTGGGCTAGAGCCAAGGAAACAGTGATAGGGCTTCCAGTCTGACTGACTGTAATTGGCATATTCCCTCTTAATTTTGTGCTTGAGCTGATACTTCTGTCCCTAGAAATCACAGAATGTTCTGAGTAGAAAGGGACCCACACAAATCATCAAGTCCAACCTTTAAGGGAGTAGCCTATACTAGGATCAAACCCATGACCTTGTTATTAGCACCATGCTCTAACAAACTGAACTCATCTCAGCACTAAGATGCAAGTCAGCGATGTCAGAGACATGCAGCAGCCAGGCCCTTTCCCTTGAAGCATCCTAGCAATAAAGTTTCAAATGCCTTTAAGTTGGGTTGCAAGTGCCACAAGCCACAATCAGGCATTTGTCAGCTTAACACCTTCACATGCACAAAGCTCTTTTGAACACTCAAAATATTTTGTCCCTTTCCTCCTCCAAAAACTTCCAGCATTTCTACAGCCTTAAAGTAAATCCCCCCTTATCCCTGGGACAGAAACATTTCTTATTGTTGTAAATTCCTTCCAGGCTTCCCCTTGACTTGTTGCTAAGCCGAACAATAATCAGAACTTTTCATTCTTTCCTGCTAAGGAAAAACAACAAAAAAAAAAATCCATCCAGATCCTTTGGCACCTGCCTTGTTTTGTCTTCCACTGCTTTTCCTATTTTGCTCTTCCCAAAATCCCTCCTAGAATCTGGAGTACTGAACATGTAACAGCTGCAATCACACAGGAAAAAGGAGGACTACATGTCAGCTCTACAATGTGATTTCTTGCTGTGCACCTAAACAAACTCTTTAAAGCAGAGACCATTATCTCCTCCTGTGTTTACAAAAGGTCTACCACAGCCAGTTCCTGATCTTCTCACATAACAGTAAGAGCAAGGTGCTCTGAACTGCAGAATTTAAGCTTTTGCGATTTTTGTCTCTAACTTCCAGAAGTCCCCTTTTCAGGAACAGGTCTCTGTACCCATGCTCTTCAGGATGACCCTTCCTACCAGCTGAGACACAAACATGAGGCATCATTAGTTCTGCTGCTCACAAAACAAATCTCGCCATGTTTGCCCACCTACCAGCAAATTCTCCTACAACTCTATGCACTCTGCATCACACCATGTTTTACTTCCTCTCTATGTTCCCAACATCTCCTCAAGAGTCTGCCACATACTTAGGTCCATTCCTTGTTCCCACCAGTGCACCCTACTCAGCACAAAATGCCCTCCCAGCATGGCAAGTGCTGGCAGCCACCACAGCTGCTCCTGCTCTGCATGGGTGCTGTTTGGCCGTCTGGCATAGCAGGCTGCCTGCACAGGTCATTGCCTTTCAGCAGCTGGTGGATCAAGCAGAACAGACTTCTCTGCTCGTCCCATCCCTCCTTGGGTGAGGGCATTAGTAGGAATGCTCCTCTGTATCCACCCTTGGTTGGATCAATCAATCTGGTTGATTTTGAAATCAATCAAAAGGCTCTTACAGGGGGGCATTGATCACCTCCATTTCCTTAGGAAACAGAACTAAAAGTAACAGTAGTAATAGAATTAACAGTGCAGTTCAAAATTGCAATGAACTTTTTTTCCTAATACTTTGATGTGTAACTTCATATCTAATTTACTGACCTTTATTACCTGTTGAACTCTCCAAACATGTGCTGTACATCTGAATGACTTTCAGATGTACAGATGGGAACAGTTATTTAGGGAGAAGTCTAATTAATCATCACGACAGTTTTCCTGAGTCTCCCTTCACAGCAACTTTCATCCACACTTTTCACTTCCTCTTATCCTGACCCATTTCCTTATTTTGCCTCAAGTCCGATTTCACTCAACCATGCCCCCAATATCACTCCTATTGTTCATGTTGTACAAGAAAAAGCTATCATCTTTCTTGCTCTTGAATAGATTCATTAATCTCCAATTCATTTAGGAGAACATAGTTTAAATTTCCCCTTTTAAAAGTTTTGTCTTACCACCCTCTGAATATTTCAAACATGACAAGCTAGTGAATGAATAAAATTGGTCAATGTTTGTACTGCATCGGTGTTAAAATCCTTACTATGGCAGTGAATTTTCTGAGAGATAAAGACTTATTTCTAGGCTGTGTCACATTTTAATTAAACACACTTAGCTGGAAATGAGAACACACAGCAAGTGACAAAATTGAAGACAACACCAAGGTATTTGAGGTAGCCAAGACCAAAGAGAGTAGGGAAGAACCTGAGTGAGACCTAAGCAAATAGACTGTGATAATAAGTTATATTCAATGTTGCTAAATGCAAATAATACCTCCAAAGAGGCGAAAACTGCATATTATTCACGTATCTTCCAAATTCATGAAATCATTCTCTTACCAAAGAAAGAAATTGCAATAGGAACAGATGAATGCTGAGCTCAGCTTACTGTGCAGCTGTGGGGAACAAAAAAAAACAAACCCACACCAACCATGATGTCAGAACACAGGAGGAACAGGATGAAGCAATACAAAGACTGTGCTGAGCCCTCTATAATTCAGGGCTGGAATCACACTCAGATTATTATATGCAGTGCTGATCACTATTTCAAAGAGGGGGAAAACATGGGAAAAAAAATGAAACGGGGAAGGGAGTAAAATAAAGCTGTGACCACAATCTCACTGTGCAATTTAGGAGGAGATACATTGACAGCTCTTGCAGTTTGAGTACCTATCCATCCTAATGTCATTTGTTGTGCCCCTATCTTCTCCACTGCATTTAAAGAAAAACAGACACCTGGATTCCCCCCGCTATCACTCTTTATTAAGGTGTTTCAGTTGTTTCATGACTGGCCCACAAAAATCAATCTTGCATTGAATTTAACTCCTGTGTATATTAAAGCTCAAAGCTGGAAACATCTTCTGTGTTTTTCAGTGGCTCACTTCTCCCTTCCCTCTACTGTTGGTATTATTGAATTCCCTACTTCTGTTATGTAAAGTAATTTGGGCTATTGTGTTCAGAGAATCCACCTAGCACAGTAGATAGCCCAAAAAATAGGATGATATTGTATCACTCATCTGAAAATCTGTGCTTAAAGCAGAGGAGAAAAGAGGAGAGAGGGTGCCTGCAGGAACAGCAGGTGGGGGTCCGTGAGGGGACCTAGACTAGAGCAATGAGGTGGGCACTGCAGTACCCTGCACGTGCCATTCAGTAGCCCAGGGGACACGGCACATAAGTATCTCAAATCCTTGTCGATCCCCACAGTCCCCGGCCATGAGCACCAAGGAACAGATACATGGAGCAAAAGAGGTCTTTCATCCCTCTCTTCCTAAGCCAGGGAAACATTCTGCAGCAGTGCAGGCTCCTGGCAGCTTGGAGAGTTGCCCAGCTACTGGATCATGTTTTGTGCATCTGAAAGAGGAGCTGTGGTAGGAATTATAAAACTCTCCTCCTTTTGGATGAAGAAAAGGATTTTGTAGCACATGGGTTTGCTTTGGCTAATTAAAAGCACAAGGCCATGCAAGGAAAGCGGAACTTTAATAGCTGAAAATAGCTGGAATTAAAACTAATCACAAGCATTTAGCATGCTACAGATAAAGATGTTTGAAAGTGTTTCAGCCAGGGCCTGTGGGCTGCCTTTGCACAGCTGGAGGATAAAAGGCACAGAAATCCCTCATTGATGCAGCATCGTATCCACCTTTCTGCCTGAGTGCTTTGCCACCTTCTTTGGGTGTGGGAAAACAGCTAGGAAGCAGGACTCAAAGTACTGCTGAACTCATTACAGAAGTACATGTGCTAGAGGGCCACAAGTCCTGGCAAGTCAAGGCAGGACCCTGAAAGAGGAAGAGACAAGGGTGTATGTGTGAGTGCTCCTGTTTTAAGGTCACTGAAATTTGATCTTAGTCTCCTTGTGTTAACTCCTCCCTTGACCTAAACCCCAAGACTCCTCCCCTGCAAACCTGATAAAACCCCATGACCCTGCCCCTGCAGCCCTCTGTGTCTCTCTCTTCATCTTCCTCTGCCTCCCTGGTCCTGGGGAAAATGAATATGGATTCTCATGCTTAACAAACAGAGAATTGTCTCATCTGTTTCCCTGCCGGGAGCTGTACCTCCCCGGACACGATGAACTCTGTCGCCACACAATGCAACACGTATGTATGTATGCAAGACAGTACAGACCTGTACAAGTCTGTGCTAACCCATAGTTAAGCCGTGTTACTAAGAAACATAGATATTGTTGTTATACTTGTTATTGTGGAGATGGACAACCTGCAAGGTCCTACGGCAATCAGCCACATCAGACAGCCAAGAGCTGCCACCACATGCCTCACATTGCTGAGGGAGGGTGTCTAATTCACCCTAATCCACCTCCCACCCCAGCCTGAAGCCATGACTTGTGCAGCAGCTCTCTCATCCTGCAAACCCTGCTCTGACAGAGCAGGGTCTCCCAAAATGGGAAATCACTTGAAGCACATGAATGCTCATTGTTCATGGGCCGCTGGTTGGACCAGCTGATTCATTACTGGGATCTTTCCTCTTACATACTTAAGTCCTTGGCTCCGTTGAAGATTCCCTCTAGTGTAGACAGAGCATATGTTTGAAGCAAGGTTTTTATTAAATTTGAGGTTACATCATGACAGTGCACTCTTTCCAGATTCCTAGAAGTTTCCTATATCTCCATTTTCTAGCATCCTCCTAAGACCCTAATCATGCATGCTTTATAACAAAATTCAAAAGAAAGGGGACTCAGCTTACAGTTCTGAATGGCTTCTCCCTACAAATTATCTGTTATTTCTTTTGCTGAGTTTCTACATATTTCTGAATATCTAAATTGCTTCAAAAATGCCCTTTAATTCATTAATATTATATTTCAGCTACTGAGATGCGAAGATGTGTAAGTGAATGATTCTAGCCCATAATCACACAGTCAAAACCAGCACTGGAAGTAAAAGAGCTTTTGAGCAAGCTATATTTTTGTGAACCTTCTGCTCAGCGGTCACACCAAGCCATGCAGGTGAGGAGGATATGTGCTTGCATGAAGACAAATGTCCACTGTGTGAAGTACAAAGATCTGTCACACCACGATGGGAGTCGTAATCTACAGTACACATCATAACCTAGATCAGTGGAGCATCACTTTTGCAGGCATGCTCTCTGCCACTAACCACACTCAGCAAGGCCTAAGACTGCAGGAAGGCTGAAGTTATTTAAACTGCCCTCCGGTGTGACACATGGGCAACATGACAGATACTCTGCAGACCAAAACAAGATTCCAGTGTTTCAGCAGTGCCTGGCAGCACATGTTCAGCCATAGGTATACCTGGACATAGAAACTCAAAGTCCATTTCTTCTAATTGGCTGATTATTGTAACTAAATGATAGAAGCCATAATGTAACTATTTCCCAATGAATAAGAGAAGTGGGGAGTTTTGTTTGCTTCTCCCTAAAAGAGACATGTTTTTTTCTTATACAAGCAGCAGTTTCCTTGGCAATAGCTTCCACCCAGTATCAAATTTTCCCTTTATTTCTGATGACAAGGTCAACAGCTCCACCTTACCTTCAGAGCCCTTACCAGTCCCAGCAGACTGTCTCTCCCACATGCCAAATTCATAGCAGAAGTGATGAGCCATATCCTTTTCCTTTAGGGCCTAGATGGGGGACAGTCAGCTGTCAAGCAGGGTGATTCCCACTCAGATGCTACACTGGCCACATCAGACAGCTTGCTTTAAAGCCAGGAATGGTTCAGGTGTACGTGTTCTGCGCAGCAGCAGAAGCAGCTAACAAAAAGCATGTAAGATTGCATTCACAGGGCTTTCAGCAGTAGGTTAGGAAAGCATTTATTTCCCTTCATACTGAACACTTGCTAGACCATACATGGATCAGCTCTGGATCTGGCAGCACAAGAAAGATGTTGACAAACTGGATCAGGTTCAGTCTAGGGCCACCAAGGGCCTCAGCCATCTGAAGGACTTGCCCTGCAAGGAGTTGCTGAGAGACTGCTGTTCAGCCTGGAGACATTTGAGAGAACTAACAGCCCTCTGTCCGGTACAAAGATGAGTTTGAGCTAGGCTTTTTACTGCAGTATGTAGAAGGATAAAAGGAAACAATAGTTTTTAAATTAAATGGAAGCAAAAGAGTCCTCCCTACTTAGTGCAGCTATTGCAGCCATTTCCCTGAGGGGTGGTGCAGACTCCACAATCTGAGGTTTTCAAAACCTGATTGGACAAAGCCCTGAGCAGCCCAGGCTAAGTTCAATGCTGACCTTGCTTTGAGTAGGAGACTGGACTTCTGAGGGACGCGTTGAGCACCCTTCCATTCTGAAGGATTCAATTTTTTTTTATTTGCCCTCAAAACTACAGCACCAATTTACTTTTAATCCCATTCAGACATTCAAATATAGTGGACATCTCAATAACTAAAATAAAAGGGGACAGCTCTGAAAAACTAAACCTGTTCCTTAATCTCACACACACAAAAAAATCAATAGATATATCTGAGGGAATCTCCCCTCTCTTCATCCTACACAAAGGCAATGTCCCTCTGCCCTCTACAGTGAGCATCCTTTCCTGAGGACAGATGCACTATAGACCTTTCACTCTTGTTTACTGTATTACAGCTCTACAGCTACCTTCACTCTATGATTTGACAGCCATGTTCTCTTGTCAGAGAAGGAAGAAGTTTCTCTGCTCTGATATGAAGAGATGTCACTTTTGTATTCCTGTCATTTTCCCCAGACGCACATCACTCTCCCAGTCTCTGAGAGAATGTGCATATTCATACAAAGTTGGAAACAAATATGCCTGAATCAGCCCCTAGACAGGGCATGCATACACAGCCTTGTGCTAACACACCCACCCACTCAAAGATTAACTAAATTTTGACCTGATTGCATCTGATTAACCTGAATTTCTCACTTTCTTGCAAAGCAGTTTCCTTTGCAAGCCTGTTGGCCTTTACCTCGTGGCTATATTGTAAGTGTGATGCCCTAGAAAAATGCAATGCAATGAGAGAAAAATAAAACAGATAGCATAAATGGAAGGAAAATGAGATAGAAGAAGCAGGAAGATGTGTAAATAGAACAAAGAAAAAGGACAAAGATGAAGAAAAATCAAAGCTAAATAAGGCACAGAAGCAAGTATGTAAATCTGGTAAAAGTCATGGAGGTGCAGTGGATCAAAGAAGAGCTACAGAAATATATGTGGACCAAGAGGAAAAGGCTCCAGTCTGTGGGGCAGGGGAGACAACACAAAGCCAAACCCACAGAGCTAATTAGAAGGAATATTAGAGAAAGCTACGAGCCACAATCAACACAGACTGAGTTCCTGGAGCCACTCCCCAGTGCTTCCCAGACAGCTGCCAGTCTCCTTCATTGCACGTGCATCTCTGGCACAGAAGATCCAGCATGAGCTGGGACATCACATCCCATGACGTCCCATGGGTTTGCTCTCTTTCCATCTTCGTTTGCCCCTATTCTGAATAGGGGCAGAAGAAGATGGAAAGAGAGCAAACCAGAAATGGTATTAATGAGCCCATTTATCAAAGCAGGAAAGAAATAGAGACTTATTTTTGGATAGTGCTTCTAAAGTGAGTAATCCTGCTCCCCTCCCTGCTTGGTCCTCTAGCCCACCTCCCTCCCTCAGTTCACTGCTCTATTTTGGGTATAATTACACACTGTGCACAGGGACAGAACACACCAAGATCTTCCCTAGTGCAGAATTCAAACTCTTCTATTTTACTTTTCCCCTTTTTCATTTCACACAAGTGTCGCTCTGATTTTTTCAGCCTTCTCTTCTGTTTCACAGTTTCATGTTTTGGGTTCTTTCTCACGCTGTGGTCTGTAAACACAGCCAATGTTATTGTAGTTTCCAAGGAAAGTTTTTCATTCCTGTTCTTAAGAGATATGGACAGCTGATGGACAGTTGTCTTGACCAACGGGATGGGAGAGGTGTCAGCCTTCTCCCCCAATCCCTGGCCTTTGTAGAGATACTATATAATGGAGTCAGACTTTTAAATAAAGGAGTTTTTAGTTCATGCCTTCTAATCGAAGTGTGAGTGTGTGCTTGTGTGTGTGTGATGAACTGCTTATTAAAAGAAGGAAAAGAAAATAATTTTCTCAGATTAACCAGAACACAATTTGTTTTTTCCCTGCCTTCAGTCAGGCCTCTGTGTTTCAGTGTCAAGGCAGCTCTGTCAGTCATGAGCAAAGATTTTATGAGGCCATTTTTTTAGCTCCTTTTAAAAGAGGACATAGACTGGATGGGGAAAAATGTAAACAGCTGTAAAGTAAAAACAAAAGGGTGACCAAGAAGACAAGAAGGGGGAAAGGACGTATTGAATTTTTCTGCAACAAAACAAAGGATCTCACCCAGATACTGGAAACCTTTTCTGCTGCTCTGGACATGTCCCCCCAATACCAGTGGAGTCCACCTGACAAGACCAGGTAGTCACTCCTGGTGCAACAGCAAGGTGTGCCAGGTCTGGTGCATATCCTCAGCCACTGAGGTGGGAGGTGGCAGCAGGGAGAGACCTGCAGGCAGTGACAGGCCAGAGAGAACATGGGGCTCGAGGAGCCCATCCCATACAGAGACCACTTCACATGAAGAGACCAGCATCCCCCTTACAGCCCTGGGCTGCCC
>WBMY01008942.1:0-24098 GCA_013397315.1 Donacobius atricapilla
CATTGTAACCTAGGACAGCCTGTTACCCTTAAGAACAGCATTAGATTGGTTTTATGTGACACAGTCTTAGTAAAACCTTACTAGGCTGCCTGCTCCTTGGTCTACCAGTGCTCACTAATAGAACAACCAATGGTTTGTCCCAGGATCTTTCTGGGTAGCTTGTTTAGGCTGGCTAATCTCTTCTGTCACAGTACAGAATACTGGGCAAAGAGTCTTTCTTTCCAGTCTTCTGACATTTCCCTACTCTGCCATCCACCAAATACCTGATAAAGAATAGGGAGATGGTTTCAACCAGTCCTTTAAGTGCGCCAGGGCAAATCTCCCAAGGCTGAGCTGTCTGAATACACAACCCAGTTGTGCCAGTCCCCCTGTGCTCTCTCTGCTGTGACCCACAGTCAGTGGGGTCATTCAGTCCCTGAGGACAGGATGAAACTCTGCTCTCACACCTTGACCAAGTTCCATCTCCTCTCATGATGGCAGGGTCCTGGCTATGCCCTGCCAGGGAGAGTCAGCACTGCAGGCTGGGGCAAGGGCAAGGGCAGGCAGTTGCAGAAGAAGGGGCAGCACCATATCTGATGGGAGAGGCAGTCACTGGTCTCTGCCACCTGCACCCCTTGGCAGGCCAGCAAAACAGCTCACAGGGCAGACACTGAACTGTCACGGTTTGGAGACTGATATTTTAAACGAACCCCTGCAGATTGCAGGTAATTATAAAATGCCAAGGAATAAATATCAAGGTTCAGGAGCTGCTACCGGTGTACAGAAGGATTTGACAGACAGCTGGAAGCTCTCAATGGCCAAAACAACAAAAGTCCAAACTTGCAACTTCAAACCTAAGTGAGAAGCCATTCCTAGAAGTGAATTAATTAATTAATTAAGAGAGGGGCAGCTTTATAAGCTCTTGCAGATTCGCCTGATGGACTCTGTAGGTCTTTATGCAAAGTGTAACAGATTAATCAACACACAAAATCTTTTGGGATGATGTCAAAGTAATTTTTGATTCACACTTCCATGAAGCAGAAAAAGGCAAATTTGGTTCTTGTGTGCCTGAATGAACTAGTTAATCCCAGCAGATCAGTTCTGTAAAAAGGCTGTATTTCATAATCTGAAAGAGCAATAGCTTTAGTAATGAAAAACTGGACTGTGAACCTCTCTGTAAAAAAACAATTTCTGTAAAGCCATTGACAAAAGGGGTTTAAATTTGACTTTGTACTGAAACCAACTACCCTGCTGATAAAGTCATCTCACCTTCAATCAGTATCTAATGGATGTGAGCAGTAATGTCCTGAGATGCCTGATGCCGACTTGGAGGCCACTAGAGCATGCTACGATGGGATGAGGGCTGCATCAGTATAGAAGTAAGGGCTCAGAGCCTGCAATAGCAAACCAGTCTTCCGGGCCAGTTTTATTCCCTAAAAACAGCTGCTAGTAGAGAGAAATGCTGATGCACAAAGAGTCTGGTGGCAGAGAGAGGAGAATGGGGAACAGTCTAATTGGCACAAAATGAAGGCAATATTAATTTTGGGACTCAAACCATCTCATTGAGCACTGACAAGCCACCAGCCCTTGTTCTAAAGCTGACTCTCCAGCAGTCTGCATCAATCTCAAAGATTCAGCAGGAAATAAGAATGAGCCTTTTAGGTTTTGGAGAAGAAGAAAATGAATGGTTTCACAAGAAACAGTCACTTATGCAGCAAATACAATCTCAAAGCCACTTTAAGAAAGCTCCCGCCCACTTCAGCCTACTCAAAGGTCCTTTTGAGTGATGGCAAAGAAACTCATGCTCATTCAGTGTCTTTACACCCCTGCAATTTCCCTGGTTACAGTGCAGAGAACTAGGAAAGACCTTGTCCCCACCCTGTACCTAGTGGTGGCCCCAAAAGGTATGGACAATCCCCCTAGGGTACTGAAGAAGGGGAGGAGGAAGATTCAAATGCAGCAAGGGCATCTGTAGTCATGTTCACTGCCCTGACATCTCCAGGCAAATGCGTCAACAGATGAGAGGCCTGCTGGCACCCCTGATTCATGCCCTACAAGGAGAGGCAGGACTAAGTCAAAAATAGCCAGGGAAATATTTGCAAACCTGAAAGGTTTAACAAGCCTTTTGTCTGAAAAATCATTCATGTTTTAAAGATAGAGTTTGGCTTTTGCTTCAAGTCCATACTAAATGGGCAGCAAGTTTCTACAAATTGCTCTGTGTGCACTCATACATGTGCCAGCACTAAGCAAGTGCTTCTCTCTTCACTGAGAAAGGATGGGCATCAAGACCAGCTGGCAGAATAATTTTGGCATGTTATCTTATGAGTTAGATTCAACAGAAAGCTGGTCATCAAGGCTTTGCATTCAAAACAGTTGTACAAACAGTAAAACAGGTTTATATAAGCAGAAAAAGCACACTTGCTTCCTGAGTAGCAGCACACACCATTAACTAACTTCCTGAAGGTTTGGGTTGTTTCAAGTATTTCACATATGGAAAGGTCAACAGTTTCACTAATGGGGAAAAATCCTGGGGCATACATCTGACAAGTTTTCTCTGCAGAGTGAACAACTGAATGGCATTTATCTCGAGGCTATCAGTACTTACTAGAGGTGGTTATAACAGGACCTTCTTCTTGCTGCACTAGTAATGAAGAACACTGCCCACAAAAACACGAGAGCAAATGGACTTGTACTGTGGCCTGTGGTAAACCCCCTGGAATCCTCCTTTTCACACAGGACATTTCTCAGGGTCACAGGCTTAGAAGGCAGCTCAGGTTGAAAGAGACTCACAGAAGTCTCTAACCTTCTTAAAGAAGGGTCAACTCTGAGGGCAGCTGTGGTTGTTCAGGGCTCTGTCCAGTCTGGTCTTGAAGCCCTCCATGGTCAGACAGCACAGAGTCTCTGAGCAAGCTATTTCACTACCTGACTGCTTTCTGAGCTCAAGTTTTCCATATATCCGGCCCAAACCCCTCATATCAATTCACCTCAACTGTTGTGTCTCATCATCACTTCATGTGCTGCTGTGAAGATCTTGGCTCAAACTTCTCAATTACCTCCTTGAAGGTACTGGCAAGGCTGCTGGGCTCCTTCTCCAGGTTGAAAAAGCCCAGCTTGACCACACCCTCGCACCCATTGCTTAGGGCAGCTATGGCCCACTGCCTGGGATCCAGCCAGGAGGATACCTGTGATATGAGTCTTCAGTTTCTTTAACAGGTGTAACAATCATGTATGAATTCTTCACACACAGAAGTGAAGGAAATGCCAACACCATTTCCTTCTTTAATGAAAGTAAATAAAAGAAGACCAAGAGGAAATTTCAGGTGTGACTCCCAGTTTTACATGTTTCAATTATTTTTTTTTACGCTTTAAATGTAAGTTTAAGAAAGACTTAAAGCAAATTCTCAAAAGCAAATACTGCTGAATGCTGCAGGATTGAATTTCATCCTCTCTATTTCTCTGCCCTTTGTCTTTACAAGAAGCTGACCAATATCTCCACACTTCCTGTATCCTAAATGGAAGTGTTCAGGTATTCAAATCCACCTCCAAATTTTTTTTTATATTCAAAGTGGGTGTCTCATCCCAGTTAGCCTTTTTATTCCAATCAGGCTTTTACCATCTACATCGTAAGGTGTTCTCTTTTATGAATCTCTGTTTATGACCTTTCTGAAATAAAATGATCAGCAAGCAGGGCAGGAAACTACGGAAATTAACCAGAACTTGATGGAGAGATGTAGTAGCAGTTGTTATCCACTGCACCAGTGGTGGAAATGTGCAGACTTGGGTTATTTATGAAGAGGCAGTGCTGTCCAAAGCAGATGCCCAGCTGCAAACAAACACATTTTATCATAATGACCCTGATATTTACAGCTTTTTAAAAATCCCTACCTCCTAGATTCATGAGGATTGAGAGATTTTTATATTCCAAAATGCCTCAATTTCCAAGTCAGTCTTAAGGGGCTCATACGTGTTTTGGACACATAGCATCAGCTTGAATAAGGAAAAATGTTTTACAGAATATGCCAGGTATGTCTTGAAGGCTGCAATTAGGGCCAGATTTTAAAACCACCTCCAGGCAACCCTCAGATTTCGCAGGCATGATTATGTGAAGATGCCAAGACAGAGGCTGTTTGCAAACAGAAGGCCTTTAATGTTTTATTTTCTGGCTTCATGTCCTGTATTTTTCTGTTCTGGAGAATCATAGAACATCCTATTAATGCAGATCCTCTTTCCCAGCATTAATGGAGCCTGCCCTTTGCAAGGCACTGAGTTATTCGCAAGAAGTGCACTCTCCTACAAAGTGGAATATGTTCAGAATAGAAAAAGCTGTAAACAACTATTTATTCCACTTCCACTGCAGACCTAGAAGGTTCTGTTCAACAACAGCAACTAAACTATGTCTCAGATACACCCTGCTGCAGCCAGCATGGTTAGTAGCTAACAGAGAGGCCCAATATTTCTATGAGCATCAACCCTGGCCAGCCTACTGCAATTGGAAGGCAGCTTTTGCCTGGACCTGTCCTGCTAGCCAGTTTTGGGATGCTCTTGGTTGATGGCCACTTTTCTCAGAGTTTGGGATAGAAGGCATAAAGCAGAATTAGATCTTATTAAATTAGGTTCAATTTAGGATTACTGAATTAGATGCAAAGATAGCCAAGCGCAGTACCCTAGGTGCAGTGCTGCCAACACAAGCAGGCTTTTGCCTTATCAGTAGCCTCATACAGACTTCCAGGTCCATGCATGGTGTGGCTTATGTGGCTAGGACAAGCTGCGGGTTGGATGGGAAGACCCCGCAGCGCAAACTCTTGCCAAGACCACAACAGCAGGACTTTACCTATTTTCTCTGTAGTAGGTAAAGCTCTGAGAAAGAACTTAAGTGGCATGAGGCATCTCTAGAGATGAACTACCACTGCCAAGATTTGATCACCTAAGTAGAAAATCCAAGTACACACAGTGTTTACTCTCCATCTCTTCATGCTGCCTAGTATGTATCCCTGCCTGCAGACATCTCTACCCTTTTCCCCACAGTTAGGCACCAGGACACAGCTGAGGTACCCATCGCTCTCTGCCCTGCTCAACCCAGAACTTGTTTTTTTTGAAAACAAGTCAGAGGATGTGACTGATGCACTGAATGCACTCACTGCATTCATGCAGGCCCTTCATTTGGTGTATGGGGACAGACAGATCCACAAAAGAAAGACCCAATCCTGATCCTGACTGTGAAGGAAGAGCATCGACATTCCATAGGCTGTGGAATCCTGAGCTTTCCAGGGAGACTAGATGACCCAATGAAGAGATTTCTATTGCTTAGAGGAGACAAATTCACAGCCTAAACCAGTGTATCAGCGAAATTATTTTCTTGCTATAATGTAATGGTTAAACTATGATAAAGTAGCCAAGACATCAATTCAATGATGGGTACACATAAAGGCTATCCTTTTGCTAGAGTAATTATGGCCAAACTGCACAGGCTGCCCAGTTTATACCAGCTAAACATAAAGCTCATGGTAATAAAGCAATGTGTTCTTACAGTATTCAACTGGTATTGATGCATAGCTACATGTCCTGGCTACTTGCCAAGCCCAAATTAACCATCTGAGCTACTGCAATACATCGCTAGAGGCAAAAATAGAACAGCAATCATGCCAATATTAGGACTGGTCTACGGAGTTCATTACCAAACTATTAGTCTTAGAGACAGTCCCACATGGTGGAAGAATGTTGATTTTTTTTAACTTGAACAAAATTCTATTGACTGACCCTGAGCATATTACTCTAATTGATTTTTAAATATCAGTGTAAGTATATAATCACTTTGTTCTATTGTTTCTCTACACCTTGAAAGTTCAGAACCAATGCCTTGATGTCAGCTCATATAGGGGAGTTCTGATTTGGAACATTAATTTCTCCATCCTCAGGGATGTACTGGGGGTTTCATATTAAGGAAGTTCAGAGTGTTTTAGTCTTACCATATGCAAGCTGCATACCTGCTCTCACTTGGTTAACAGGAGAGCACGGAGGGACTTGTATGCATTTGCAACACCTACTTTGAGAAGGATTGAGAGATGAATGCCCAGGGATGTATGTGTATGCCAAAGGCAGGAAGGCATAGGAGAGAGTGGGTTCCTGCTCGTGGCTCTCTGATAGGCTTGGCCAGGATTGGGTTGGCCCATTCCCACGCTCAGCCCTAATCTCCTTTGACTTTCTCTCAGCTCGAATCAGAGCAGTGTTGCTCCCAGCCTCTCACCTGGCCATCAATGGTGACTGCAGCAAACACCGTGGAGGAGTAAGGAGACCATGCAACATCCCCTACAGCAGTACCCAGGTCATAAACAAACATTGGAGTCCTATAAAAAAAGACACAGAGGGAAGAATTCATGTAAACACATACTGTGGAAGTGTAAGACAGAGCCATGAGCACTTGGATATTGCAGAAGTGGAAGATGGGATATTTCTCTGTGTCAGATAACAGCCAGGGTCTGAGCCAAAGGCAAGGCAAAGCTGAGCATCAATACAAATGGGTCAGGATTTGACCTGCTGTAATGAGAAGAGAGGTAGCATGTTTCTTTCTTTCTGAAAGCATTTTGAAAACTACTTCCCAACACAGACAGCAACATGGAGTCTCTCTGGTTAATATTAATAATCATATGGGAAAAAATTATCTCCCTTCTCTGGACTTCTCACAACAACATTGAATATTAGAGCAGTATTTGCAACAGGAAATACGTGACTCTGACTGATTTACAACAAAATCAATTTCCTGATTGAAACCAGACATTCCTTGACCACTAACCCTAAACTTCATTACATATTTTAAAATGTTTCCATTTTTTTTTCTTCTCTGGCTTTTAGGAGGTTTCTGGCCCCTGAAGCTAGGAGCCAGTCTCTGACATTTCTCTGTAGCATTTCTCTGCCACATTAGGACCTGACTGAAGGAAGCCAGATCTGAAGCAAAGCAGTCAGGTTCTGTGCTTAGCTATGCTACTTGGCAAGTTCCTGGGGCAGCCAATGCTGTATCTTATATCTCATACCTGGGGAGTAAAAATCTGAGTAGAAAAAATAGAAAGCAATTAGCATTATCAACACCTGGGAAGGAAACTGAGACTGATGTATGAGCAGAGACAACATGTGCTGCTGTCATGTCAGGCTGGACCTCCTCGCCCATATCAGGACCTGGCAGGACCTACTTGATGGTGTGATCCCAGATCTTGACTGTCCAGTCAGAGCTGCAGGAAATGAAGACTTTCAAGTGGAAGGGATTCCAGCTGATTGAGTCCACAGCCATGTGATGGGCTTCAAACACATCCAGAAACTGGCTTGAATAACTTTTTGAACACTGCAATGAAAAGAACTACTGAGTAATCAGAGCTAGACCTCCTGAAGCTTAAATTCATGTTGAAAGACACCTCTGATTACTTGTATGGCTTCTCAGAATCTTTTGGGCTGCCTGGGAATCAGTGGCTGGTACCCAGAGGTGCTACAGAAAGTCAGTAATTTAGCACATGCTGTTTCACCCCACTTGCAGGCAACATCCTGCTCCCCTCTGCAACACACAGAGATAGGAATGGAAGTTGTCTGGTTGGATTTAAACAGACAGGCCCCAGAGACCATTCTCAACTGTGGGAGCTACATTGCCTTCCTGCCAGTCTCAGCTCCTGTTGTGCTTCTCCTGTGTAAATGGTTCACAAGAAAGGCAGGGGAGAACATCCCTGTACTGCTCAGAAGCACAAATGCTCACAGCACTGTGTACATTTGAAGTGTCACAGCTAAAACCTCCAGTAAGAATGGTCTCAGCACAAGAATGTCTTACCGGTCCCTTTGACTCTAAGGACTTTGGAAAGATGCTGTAAGTCCTCTCCTGTCACCACCCTGGACAGCCTGCTCAGAGACCCTGCCCCATCGTACTACTCTGCAGCTCTTTCTGCTGTGCCACTTCAGACTTCCCAGAGCAGTGTGAGAACCACAGAGGTTGTCCAGGACTCAGGCATATCCCTGACAGGCCAGGGGACGCCAATGAATGGCAGCCAATAGCAGCCTGTGAACTGGCCAATCCCTACACAGACATGCAAGGGTCAGACCAGCTGCATCACAGCTGTGGGTGTTGCTGAACTGCAAAATGAAGGATATCTTCAAGGGCTGGAAAAGGAAAACATCTGTGACCTTTGGAAAAGTCACCCTGCATGTGAGCTTATGAAGCAGGGAGAAATTACAATCTAATTGACCGCAAGGGGACTTGATCCAGATCCTGTCAGACCTGTGTACACAGAAATTTTAGGTTATCCTCCCAAAACCTCCTTCCCTACAAGCATGTTAGAGGCTTTGTTCACTAGTAACAAAGAGTCCATCTAACATGAAATGTCCTTTTGTTTGTGTTCTCACACAAGCTGTATCCATACAGCTGCTTGGAGTTGATTTCAGGACTTTCTGTTGGTTTGCCTCACTACTGCCACAGCAATGATTTTTCATTACTCCCTACTGAATGCAGCACCACATCATCTGCCCAAGTAGCAGGATTGTTGAAGTGTTACATGACTTTAATCCTTGCAAACCAAAGATCTAAGTAATTATAAGGCTTAACTGTTTATTACAAGTGACACATACTGTCTAGGTATTGTTCACTGGTGCTGGTACCGGAATAAGGGTGCTAAACCTGTTCCCACAGTAGCAGCTCCTACATCCCTGAGAGCCTTGTTGCACTAGAAAACGGAAACAAGAAAGTGGCTCATGTCCCACGGAGATTTACTGACAGTGTCTATAGCTTGCAAATAGTTCATTGCATACTCTCTGTTCCTGCCCCTGCATTTAACTGGGGGACAGAAATTTCCTTTAATGTCATGTTTCATAACATTACTTCATAATTCTCTAATGTTCAGCCATCAGGAAAATCTAGTACTTGGCTTGTTTTGAAAGTCACTTTGCTGGAAACAGAACAGGTCACAAGTAATTAACACAAGAGAAGAACTGCAATTAACACAAGAAAGAGACTGCTTTGTCCATCTGTCCTTTCCAGTGTGTGGATTGAAGGTCCGTAATACCTGAGAACTTTGAAGAACAAGATGTTAACCAGATTTATCTGCCTCCAACAGAACTGTAATGCTCAGTGTCTTGTTTTCAAAGGCTTGTGGGGGATGGGCCTTGATTAGTGCAGCTCTCTGAGCACTGGTACAGGAGATCCATCATGCTATGGGATGTGCTGATCCACAGTACTGCCTTTGCAATCTCCATGACAGGAAAGGGATCTGCATTTTTTCTTTGAAATCAGCGGCAAAAATATTTCTGTAGGGCAGACCCCCACCTGTGTCCCTTGTGAGAAATGAACCTTGCATGTGTACTGTAGCCTAAAGGCGTCCACTGTGCTCGGGCAGTGCCTGCCAGCCCCACACCGCATTAACCACAACCCTTATCATTATCTCAGAGTGCAAGACAGGGCTGCTTTCTTCCCAAGATGCATTTTGAAGAAACAGCATAAACTTGAGAAAAAGTTCAGAAAAGAAGTATGACTTTAATGAATAAAAACAGTTTCTGAGCTAACTAGAATTGCTGGTAAAGTCTTTCCCTGTGATTCAGTTCAAGAACCCTACAATTATTATATATGTCAGTATGAAAAGAAAACCACTGGAATATGTGACACCTGAGTCCTGACAGAAGGGCTTTGAAGAGGATGACTAGATTCAGAAAGAACGAATTTGTGCAGCCTCTCTGATCTTCTAGAGCACTGCTCGAATTCGCTGAGAGTGTTTTTCTCCTACTTAAATGATGGTAGACATGTTTGAATAGTAAGCAGTATTTTTATGATAAGACAGAAATGCAAAAATATATCTATGGCAATACAGGAAACTAGTCAAAGATTACTCTTGACAAGGCTACAAAACATGGGGGAGGAATACTGGGAGAAAAGGAGAACTCTGAAGACACAAAATTTATGAATAATCTTCATTAACAGCACTTCAGTTTACGCTAGATGTTAATCTGACACAAAACTCTCCCACATACCCAGTGAATGGCTAGTTATTACTGTCCTTATAAGGTAGAGGGTTTCTTCAGTTCACTGACAGGAACACTGAAAATCTATGCAATACAAAAATCCAAGAGCAATTCTTTTCAGAGAAGGTTTGTATCTGGCAACAGAAGGACAGTACTGCCCAACACTGGCACTTCCAGGCAGCTCAGGACATCCCAATGCTCTTCAGAAACCAGACACAAATGTGTCTCATGCTGTGGTGGACAGGTTGTCACCAGCTACACCAGAGGCTCTCTTGGTTTTAGCTCAGTGACTGCTTGTAGAGATCTGCAACAGAAATGCAGAGATTTGCAGAAGGGCTTACAAGTAGAAACCAAGGCACATGAACACACTGGGAGGAACAACAGGAAATGGTAAAAGAAAGAACTGGTGACAACTGATGAAAAAGACAGGAAAAATTCCAGTCCAGGAACTAGACATATAAATAAGGTGGTGAGAAGATGAGGAATAGAACTCAAACCATTAAATATCCAGACACGGAAAACAACTTTGCCTAAGACAAAGCAAGGCTAAACACTGAGGCAAATAATCTCTCTTTTACTAAAGGGTCACTGGAAGTCAGAACCTGTCCAGAAAACATTTTGTCATCCTCTTTTAGGGAAAATTCAAGAGATGTGATAAGGACTCAACAGCCACCATCCTCTGTCATCTGTAATAATAATAATAATAATAGTCCTGTTCTGAACAGAAAGATACAGATGTTCTGGTATGTAGTATAAGTGAATGAGTATGAATGAAATTACTTTTGCTTAAAATTAGAATAACCTTTTCTTCTAGTCAGTCTTGTACTAGGTTTTATTATATTCATTCGTTACTCTCAAGAAAACTGCCTAACACTGAAAAATACAAAAGCCTTTTCTACATGGGTTTATTCAAACTTCCTCACAATTTTTCTACTGAAGGCCTGTTATTCTGGCCAGAGACTTAAAGTCACAGAGACCAATATTTTGATGCCAAGCTGAACAATTCCTAAACAGCAAGTAAGATATGCAAAAAAAGCATTCAGAATTGCGTTACAGAATCATTATTAATGCAGAAACAGTTTCTCCTCTACAAAAAAGGGCAATAAATAGGTCTGTGTGTAATTTAGATAATGATTTCTTGCCTTCAGAAACACTATTAACTACGCCATTTTCAGAACTGTAATTGTTCTGCAGCTGAAGAATTAACACATTATCATGCTATTTGTGGGCATGCCTGCTGTCTTGGGAAATAAAAAAGTTTCCCTGGAATTCACTTTCCAATTTATTTAATAAATAATTTAAAATTCGGCCCATGGGGAGAGCAGCCCATGTTTGATCCCTGACTCAGCATGTGAGGAGTCTGTCCATCTCACTCAAGATGCAAGTGCAGCACAGAGATCTGAGCAGCTCATTCCTGCTCAGTGCAGCCACAGGATCCGAGAGCTGCTCAGGCTACAGTGGGACTGTCCCTGTTCCCAGTATCCAAGTGGAGCAAGGCTGCAGGAGGCAGTTCATGGGCAGCTCCAGTAAGGGGTTCAGATCTGCAGCGTTTCAGTAAAGTATGTGATGAAGATGCATGGTATTCCTCGAGAAATGTCTGGAGCAGCAGCTGACCCCAAAACTTTTGAAACTGCTTGTAGCAAGCTCTTGGGGGCTGCTAAGGGTGGAACCACCCTTCCTCATGTTTTTTGTAGATACTGTGAAAGCCTGTTCATGCTATACATGAGATTTCTCTTCCCTGTGTTAACCCCTACAGTCTGATTGAAGATAGGTTCTTCCTGCCCATGAGAACAACAAGGGGTTTATAGAATGTGAGAGTGGTCACTTTTAACTCAGGCTCACCAATATAGGAATGTTACTTACGAGTAGCCCTGACAGTGAAAAGGATCCTGTGTAACAGTATCTGTCCACATTTGTCCACACAAGAACTGCTAAAATATCTGCATGCCTTCATGGCCGGGGTCACTTATGTTAAAACCCCCTCCTAGTTCTAGTTTCACTGAAGATTATCTAAGGCAGAAACACCTACAGCTTTTTCAATGCCAAATTCTCTCCTGTCCAGCACTCCTTCATGAAGAGTTTCCTTTCCTGTGTAGTTCACCCAGGACACCATCCTGAATATTTCTCCCAGTGGCCCCATCTCACACTGACATCCACTGCCACAGTCACCTACATTCATCACTCACCCAACCCCAAAAGAAGTTAAAACCTGTGGCTCTTCACTGCCTTTTGATCAGGAATAAACACAACAGTACCCATCAATTTGGAGTACAGTACCCAGGGTACTAACTCCTGTGGGTGACCAGACAGCTCAGAACATATGCCCATGAATGTATGGATGTTTTGTGTCCTGAAAACAGCAGCAAAAAAACAGTCCACCTACCCACTGCCCCTGCCAACATGTTCAACTGCCCATCTTTCCCCTCTTCCTTCTGCACCTATCTTGTCCAAAGCAAGGGAGCACTGCTCAGAAATCCTCCCTAGATAGTGCCTGGCAGAGGGAGGAATTTCGATCAGCATAGTCCCTCTGCAAGGGATATGTATTTGTTAAGCACATCTTGCCTAAATGATTGATACAGATTTCAGGATATGGGTTCCTTTGGGTCCTTATTCTGTTTCAGGTTCATTTTGCAGGTGGATTATGGGGGAAGGAATTTAGATCATCTTCTAGGGATGGCTGAATGCATCTACTCTGCATGTCAGCTTCCTGCTGGTTGTCCACCCCCAACAATGAAGGGCTGGAGCAACAGATTTAACAGACCCCCCAGAGACAGCTCAGATGAATGCTGTGCAAATAACAGTTGAATTAGAAAGGTGCTATGGGCTTTATTTTCATGTCTAAATACAGCAGAACTCAAAATTTCCTATTTTTAACTCAATTTCTCAAGAAAACATGATGCTTGTGTCCTTCTGTGCGCTTGTCTCTCTTCACAAACAACTTTTGCCCTCACTGGTATTTTCAGCCAAAGCTGGCTGCGTGTGGGATGTGGTAACATTAAGGTCTTTCTTACACATTCTGTTAAAAGCAATGGCCAGAGAGGACAAAACATCTGGGCAGTGCCTCCAGTGTGGGAAGGGCAAGCACAGCATGGCTGCTGCAGTCAGCATGCAGATGGAGCTGGCTGGCTGACAGCTCCTGCCTGGTACTGGGAACCAAGGCACCAGGCTGCAGGAAGGCACTGCAGCTGAGGTAGCCAGCACTGTCTGGAGGAAACAAGGGTTATAGTGTGGAGGTGGGACCACTGAGCTGGGAACAGCATGGGGTGATGAGGAGGAAGGTTTGAGTATGTAGCAATGGGCTGGAGACAGGAGAGCAGGGAGAAAGTGAGACTGGGAAAAGGATCTAGAAAGATCTTAGATGTCTTTTCCAACCTAAATGATTCCATGATTCTATGTGATTGTGGAAGCGAAGGCTGCAGGACACTAACCCATAGGAAATATAACTTCATTAGCCTCACTGCTCACAGGATAACAAGTCTAAAAAGCAAAAGAGCTGACATTTTTCCTGCCATTTCCCCATAGTCATGGGGATAGAGGATCAATGCCTTTTAACTTCTGCTCTGATCCTACTTAGCACTTCATTTGTGCAGCTGCAATCTGCAAAGCATTTTCTGGCATGCAGTTTGCATGAAAAATGTTTGCGCAAAATAGGGTCTTAATTGGGTCTGTGCAGAGAGCTCCCCATGACTCTCTGTAGGGCTGGTCTCGTCTCAGGGTCACCGCAGGCATCCCCAGGGCAGGATCAGGCTCTGAAGCTGTACTTTGTTACCACCCGCGCAAACAGCTCAGATGATGAGCCTAAAAGACACACATTGGTCAGGGGATGTAAAGCAAAGGACAAAGAAATCATTTTTACCTTATAGATCTTGCCCTCTTCAGTACCAACAAGAAACAGATAGTCTATCTTTTTGTGAAAATCAAACGATGTCCCGCTGCCTGTTAACAAAAGAAGGGTCTGTCACACAGAGAATTGGTTCAGCTGGCCAAAACATGCTTCCTGCTTATGGTAAACACACACTGTCTGTGTTTTCAGAAGTGATTTATTAGCCAGAAGCTCCCAAAAGAAACCAAAGCAACCCCCTGCGCTAAAATTTCCAAGCTGTGTGTGTCCCCAAGACCTGCAATTCGAACAGCAACCCCAGAGATATGTAAAATGGCACAGAAAGAACCAGGAGGGAATTGGAAACCATTTTAGCCTAGGATTCATTTTGGTAAGAGTTGAAAATGCCTGGTGCAAACATAAATATTGTAAGGATCTGGCCACCTCCTACTGGGGAAGAACAGATGTTTCTGTTTGTTTAGTATCCACAAAAATGTAAGGGGTTTCCTATGCATCAAAGAGCCCAGTGAGAAAACAACCCATCATAACTTCCTGTGCTCTTTTTTCCCTAAATTCAGAATCCATTTAGCAGGCTTACTTCAGTAAAGCCAATTGCAAAGAATGTGATTTGGGAAGGAATCCCCTTCTAGGGACAGAAGGATCCTGTTAATGTCAAAAGCCCTAAATTGTGCAACATTGTGAACTATGTTTAGAACAGGTGTCAACCACAAACAGGATGTGACTCATTGAGTTTTTGTGGCTTCTGTTCCTGAGGCAGATGCATCATCATCCAAGAAAGCCAGTTCACATGTTGGTGAAAGAAAACTTCAGCAGGGTTCTTGAGAAGAAGATGGGGTGTCTGTTGAGTGCCAGAGCTACTTGAGGCTGTCCCTACCAATGGGGACACCCACAGCAACCATCAGACAAGAAACAGGAACAAGCAGACAAGGCTCAGAAGCACAGTTACAGAAACTTCTTGCACAGGCAGTTCACCTTAAGCATTATGTCTATAACATTAACAAAAGTGTAGTTCTCGAACGAATTGTTACGCTAATTTCAACTCTCTAATAACATCTGCATTTTTAACATTCAAATAGATTGTTAAATATTCAAGACAAGTCTTTGAAAATCCATTTCCCACTAACACTAACAAATAATCCCAAAGCCCCCCTGAGTTCTGCATGTGCTGCTTTAGCTGGTTTCTCGCAACCTATGAAATAATGCAAGGCTTCCCACAGACTGTTCAGCAGTTACTAGCCTAGAAACACAGCAATTCTTAAAAGCAGAGCAAAGGCTCTCCACCAAGCAGAGGTCCCATCTTCTCAGCCGAAAGCAGGTGTAGAAAGATGATAAGAGGATTCCTCAAGGACTTCCTTGTGTTATTCAGGACCTCCAGAGCTGACTCATTCCATCCTGTCTCAGGCTCAGGATGATCAGGATGAGAGGATTCAGCCTAGAAGAGCTGCACTGACTCCACTTTGTATGGAGGGAGCCTAACATAGTAGCTCAGAATAGATGCTGTGTTTTTACAGAGCCCAAACTCGATGAGGCACATCCCAAAGCTGGCTGGGTGAACTGTGCACCAGGAAAGGGCAGAGGTTGCTTTTCACCTTGATTTTGCCAGTCCAGATCAATGTCTGACAGTAAGAACAAAACTGAGTTTTGACATAAACAGGTATGTGCTTTATCCACACAGAGATAGTCCAGTAAAATAGACATTTCTTGAATTGATGTTCAATTAATCTTTTTATGAATAAGTAAAGTTGAGGCAATATGTAACCCGGAAAACTTGACTGAGGGGCCATCTCCAGACAGATTATGCCCTACTGCATGATGAAAGCAAGGAGGCGTAACTCTCCTTTAGCTCCTTTCCATCTCAACACCCTGCTCCCAATTTAATTTCCCAGAATGACTGATTAGAGGCTTTGTGTCAGTAATTAATCAGCATGGCAGGGACTTGGGCTCTTACCAAACGTTTGCAGCTGCAGCCCCTCTGGCCCCTGCATGGTTGTTCCTTCTGCTGACAGCTTGATGACATCCATGTGAACCAGCTCATTCTGCAGGCAGAGGAGATTCCACATGAATAGCATGCTTTGCAGCAACAATACAGAGACATTCAGTACTTTGAAATGGCAAATTTTATGGAGGAATTTTAAAAAGCTGCCCAGAAGTTGTCTAATGTTTCACATTTGGCAGCTTGCTAACATGGTGCTTTCCATAAAACCTTCAGGAAGCTGATGCTTTAGTGCACTGGAACTGAGAGCCCCTGGTATATTACCTCGACTTGTGCACTCGACCTGGAAAATTTTGAGTTTTAGGGTCAGTGTTTTTTAGTGAAAGTTGGCACAGTCAGCTTAAATCATAGTGTTTAGTTAAATAATCCTGTATAGTTTAAGATGGATATTTCATATTCTTATGGAGCTAACTAAAACCCACATTAATGAATAGTAACTTATCATCTTCCCAGTTCTTGCTTCTTAACATCTTCTTGTTATCCCCAGAGCAGCTCCAGTTCAAAGTATTCTCAACTTCATGGGCTCTGAGTTTCCAGTAACATCTAGCACGCAGTTTGCTCCAAGGGAAAACTGCCTCATGTTTCTGTTCTCAGCAGAATTCTAAAAAACTCTCATGACACTGCTGTGCACGGTGGTGTATTAACACAGGGCCAAAAGGTCGTGTCCCAAAGAGTTTACAGTCAAGGTGGGAGACAAAAGACAGATGCAAATAGACACAATGTAGGTAAATATAAAGAAACTACCAGAGGGAAAGATACGTTCTCAGATTAGTGCTGGGAGTTGAAATACAACTGCAGAATGGAGTTGGTTGTGACTATAAGAACACCCTGGGGTTCCAGAGGTCTCTATCAATCCCAACCATCCTGTGACTTTCTGATTATGTGCTAAAAAGAACAAACTACTAATGATTAGTGAGCAGTATGGACTGTCGACTGGATGGTATAATCTGCAAATATCCCACCGAAGGACTGTGGGAACAAAACATAACTTCTTAGCTCAGTGAATTAAAATGTAGTTGAAGCTTCTCTTAGCCCAGAGCAGGACTCAGGTGGAAAACGAGGTTCTGCGTGGCAAAGTAGACCCCAGGAATTTCCATGTTAGGGAATGTGGGAGAAGATCTTGTGAACATCTATTCAGTACTTGCAGTTGAGAGGGGACAATTTTCTATAAGGCATTTTTATCATACTCAGGGATTACAAAGTTACAGAAGATTCAATAAAGGTCAAAACCCATAAAGTAATGTTCTTCCTTCTCAGTCATTCTCACTGCTGCACATCCACATGCACTGGCCTATTGATGGCAGTAAATTAGTAAATTATTCTCTGAGAGAGTAGCAAGAAGCAGGACAGACTCCTGTAGCGTTTCACCTTAGCGGCTCTTACTGCACATTGGTTACAAGTCTGATTCAGTGGATAAAGGTCGGAGTGATGCTAAGAAAAAGGCCACACACGCTGGTGTACATGTGCGTGAATTGGAAAGCACAGCGCCCAGAGTAATCAGGAGCAGAGCATGTTGCACTGCACATCCAAATAGGAGTGCTGGTGGGTTGTTGGGAGTGCAGACAGGACAAGCTGAGCAGGCATCTGCCCCTGCTCAGGCTCCCAGGTCTGTCTGCTCTCCAGAGAGTATAGTCCTATCCAAGACTTGAGTCTGGTTTGAAGAGTAGCTTTGAAGCTGCCTGCAGCTGGTTACATTGATACATCCAGTGTGACACGTGTGATCTACGCAGGTCCAGAGATGTGCTAGCGCACTCTCTCTGTGTTCTGGTAGAAAGGCAAACCTCAAGAGACTTTCTTTCTAAGCACACACCTTTCTGCAGCCTTCCTCTGAAGATTTCTCCTAGCACATTCACCTGGCAGAGGCCCCTATGGACAGTTTCTGCAACCCCTCTCCTTCACAAAGGACCGTGCTTATGCAGACTCCCCTGCTGTGCTGATTTTATCTTGTTCCCAGCTTCACAGTATAAAATCCGCTTTTGTTCCTGGGGCTCTTTGTCACCAGAGCCACTCACATATTCCTCTGGGTAAACAGCCTGCTAACAATTTGGCCTTCCAGGAATACTGAGCAATAATATGTTGCTTCTGCCTAATAATTGCAGAGCACTTTGTAAGCATTAGTGAATCAGGCCTTACAGCTGCTGTTTTCCCTTTAGTTCTTATAAGCCTTAAGTGATGAAGTAGGCCCAGAGCTGTTCAGTAATTTAGCTGTAGGTGACACAGGAGGGGGTGAACTACAACTGCTAATCAAACCTGGGATTGCTGAGCATCAGCCTGAGAAGCAGTCCATGCTGCATCCCAAACAATTCTTTGAAATGGCTGTGACATTTCTCCTTTTTGATAGACAATGTGTTTACCCAAGATGGGGGCATAGAATCATCCAGCAGCAGAAGTCCTGCATCCTTCCTTGATATTTTACATCTTTATGAGGACCAAGGTCAACTCAAGACCGTCTAAGTACACAGAACTCAAGTTCTTTTTCAAGAAATTTGCCCAAAGTGATTGTGCCCATTTCTAACAGAGACAGCCATTATGGTCAAGGCAGATCAACCGTCCCTGGCTCACATTTGACAACTCTTCTATCCAAATCCTGAGTGGGGTTTGCCAAACATTCAGCTGGAAGAAAGAATGAAATTATTCACTTTGTGCTCTCAACTTTGGAAGTGTCAAACAGCTACCAGTGTTTGAAGAAGTTTTATTTCCAGATATTCCTGTCAAAAAATATTAACGAAGCAGTCTTTCATTTATTCCCTGTTTGCACCACTGTTTTGTAGAATAGAAAGCCTGTGGAGTCTTCAGTTTAACTCCAAATGAAACCCAGAAAAAGCACTTGTGAAACTGGAATTCAAGCAAATTGTTCCATTTCTCCTTGCTGGATAAAAAACTCCACAGATTATAACAAAACATTCTTTCCATCCTGTTTCTTGTTTTCCCTGTTGAATATATGTCCCCCCAAAAAATGTCCAAACAGACAGCACCTAAAATGTTACTGTTTTCCACCCCTGCCTACTAAGTAAATACTAGTTCTAGAAATTTCAGAGGTAATTTAATCTAAAAAAAAAAAAATAGTCTTTTCACATGGGTAAGGCCAAGCTCATTACAGTAATTCAAGGAATAAGTAGAAATGACAACTTGCTAAGTAGATGCAGATCACACCAAGGATACTTAGAAATATCTATGTGCTCAAGGGACAGCAAAAAAAACAGATTATGTGTGGAAACAGTTAAGCATTGGTGCGAAGGAGTCTCTGCTTGGTGAGCTGCTATCAGACTCCATCTCAGAATCTTAGGTTGTGGCATTTCTCTGAAGTAAGATACTTCAGCCAGTGTTTCATGTCTCCTAAGGGGACCACGCTGAGCACACTCAGTTACTGGGGCTCAGTTGGTAAGCGTACCCTGCCAAAAATCACCTGAGCTGGATGTGTCTGACTGCAAGCATGTACTGCCCACTTCAACATAAATCTTTTGGGTATTCCTATTCAGGGGATAACACAGGAGCTGAGTGCTGGGGCACTCTTAGTCTGTCCCTGTCTAGCGAGCTCTTTTGGGAGAAGGACTTGGAATGTCATTGCAGAAGGGATTTTTGATTCTGAAACTGCATATATGAACCTGGAAAAGTCTATAAAAAATAACTTCAAAATCTGTGTCATCTGCCTGTGCTTGCACTGTCCATTAGGAAATGCTCCTGTTCCTGAACTGGACATGAGGCTAACATTTACATATAATACTAGAAATTAATCCCTTCCATGGCAGCAAAGCCTAAAAATTTCAGAACAGGCAAGCCTTGGTGTAACAGATTGAAAAATGAGCATCCTAGGATGTAAAGAAATTTCTTCTTTTGTTGGGGAATAATAGGACAGTTGCTTCAAACTCATATTTAGGGCAATGCAATTAATTTTTGTCAAGAGATTTGAAATCTTCAAATATGAAAAGAAATAGCCAGCAGAAAAGCCTACACATCAGGATTCAGAGACATGAATCTAAGGGTCATTTTGGGCCATTAATTCTAGGTTTTTATCAACATATTTCAACATACTCCAAAAGGAAAAGTGAACAAAGGCAGGGCACACAAACTAGTTTTAAAAAGTTGTGTTGGATGTGAGTTGGCAATGTCATGGCAGAGAGAAACCCCCTGCCTGTCCAACAGCATACTGCCACCCCACTGCAAATGCAAGCTTTCTCTACTGCTCACTCTGTCCCATATGGGGAGAAATTTAAAATGACTCTCTCCCAATCCAAAATGTAATCTGTAGGGGAGCATTTTCGGAATGAGACTGAAAGCTGGGAAATAAAACAGATTATTCTCTTCTGTGTCTAGTTGACCCTTCTGGAACAATGAAAGTGTGAGAACAAGGACCAGGCTTGAATTCCTGTTGCTGCCAAGCTGGAAAATGATCTCTCATTTTCAGGCTCATGGGGTGCTACAGGTGCAGGCAGGATGAAGGTTAGGTCCTGACAATGAGTAGGCTGACCCTGCTTCATTTCAGAGTTTAACATGGAGCTCTAGATCCAGCTGTGACTGCATCAGCTGCTATTGCTAACATTTCTTTTCAAACCTAGCTCATTAGAAATAAAAATAATACTAATGAATCATTGAACTTTTGAGGTAATTGGCTATCATTTGACTGGAAAAAGAAACTGCCAGCTACTGTTTACCTTAGCTAAAGTCCACGAAACAATCCGCCCATCTGAGGAGACAGAGAAGAAGTTGGAATTGTTGTCCATGTCATCCTTCTGCCACTTGACCTGAAAACAAGAAGACAGTCCCAGTCACCACAGAGCATCCACCATTAGCAGTACCAAGTCCCAAGGCCTCAGTAAGGTCTTCTGAAATCCTTCCTAAAGAGCAGCTGGTTTGCACCCCGGAGGCTTGCTGATGTGAAATTTCTCTCCACCAGCAGTTTTAGAACTGTTCCAAGCACTCCAGTCAGTCACTTTCCTGCAGGGTGCTCCAGCAAAGTAGTAAAGCCCCTCACCTGGAAACTGCACCTACCTATGGCCACTGGAGCACTGTGACCAAAGACAGGCCTTGTGAGGTGTCTGAGCTATGCACCAGACGCCTCACCTGTGCCCTACATTGTGGCACAACACCACCCCAGAGATCCCTAAGACATCTCCAAACACCACCAGCAGTGCCACACAAAGGTCCCTAAGCATTATCCTTTCCTTTCATATTTGACTAATTACATTACCCCAAGTGCAGTACCATATGGCTACCCTTCAGCCAGACAACCTCAAATTAGCTTTCTGCCTCTATGTGGGGTGCAGGCAAGACCTTGCAAGCAACATGTGACAAGGGTCCTTGGGGCACTTCTGTTTCAGGGAGATGAAAACTTCTCCATTAAAATTGAAATCCTACCTACACCTTCAGAGCATCTGTCTGCCTGGTAAGGAGATTTGCCTTTTGACTCTGACAGCTCAGCAGGAGAGATTAGAACTCAGATAAATGGCTTACAGTTTAGAAGAGACATTTCAGTTAGACCAAAAGCATTAAGAACACTCGATTTTCAGATTGGGGAATTCAATCAGACTGAAGAGAAAAGAATGACTTGTCACTGGGTCTGTCAGCACACACTCCTGTTGGCATCTGTCAGATCAGGATAGGGACAAGCACTTTAGAAGGTTCTGAGAAGCTTTTCAAAGGTATATCTGTTCCTGTCCAAGCAGTGGAGCAGATAAAGTCCCCTGAACGTCATCCCATAAACATGATAAATGGGTTTGATCATCCCAGAGCTTACCAAATACTCCACCCATGACCACTTATGTAATTCATACCTAGTCCAGAAAACAAACAGCATTCTCAATACTTCAATTACACAGATTGGGTATTCTTGTGACAGGTCCTTGGGAAAAACTGTTAATTCTCTTTTGTAAAATTGTTTATGCTGTAAAGTTCTGTGGAGCATGAAAATTAAGCAAGAGACTCGGAAAGAGTCGTTAACCCTCCACTGAATATGTTTTCTTCCTTTTCTGAGGAAGGAAAAATAGAATGTAAAGGGAATCCATGAATACTTCAAAATGCCAGTTTCATGCCTATAAGACACAACTAAAGAGCCTTGAATGGCATATACCTTTGAATATCCCTGCACAGGTGAAGTTTTAAGTCTCTATGGGGAATTACTTCTGCTATCTGGCATTAAAGGAATGGCATAATTCAATATGACCCAGAATAGAATGATTCATGGTTACAGAGCAGGTTCAACAGGACAGTGATTGCCAAGGCTGACCCATTGTGGACAAAATGTGATGGGTATATCTATTCCAAGAACATCTCCCTGTGATCATGAGCTACTGTTGACAGTGATGGTCACCAGCAGCTGCTTCAGTCGAAGGAGCTGCTGTACTGAGGAATATTAATTCAAGGTGAGAAATGCAGAGCTCAGGGACATTGATTACAAAAACATGTCCAATATGCCTCATGATGGGCATGGAAAAAGGATCATACTTTGAATCAAAAGATTTTAAAAATGTCACTCTAAAATGGTCTGACAGTGAGATATTTTTATGTGTGTGTCCAACACAGTTCTCCTCTAACTTACGTTCTTTCTTTCCAGGCTGCTTTCTCAAATATTTGGGAAAAACTTTGCAGACCATCAGACCAGTGGCAAATACATGGATGAAGATTTCGTAGCTGTAGTCCATCCCCATCATTCTGTGCAGACACAGTTTCTGAGTCCTGATGTCTACACTAACATGGAGTGTTTCAAGAACCTCATGTGGAGGTGACCAAACAGCATAAGAGCTATCATGACCTCATGGGGGCTTTTCCTGAGCTAATTCCTTTCAGCATTCCCGAAGCAAAGAGCTTTACCCCAGGGTTTGCTCACTCCAAATACCCTCTCTCTGATGGAGATTTATTCAAGTTTTCTACTATTAGTTAGGTGTCACAGCTCTTCATTCATTACATGGATAGGTGGGGTCACCAGCCCCAAAAATCAAGTAGGCTGATTTGCTTGGGATACTCCTGCTCCTCTATTCAAAGCAGTCAACAGTACTTGAGTTAGGTACATTTTGAAGACAGCTTGAAAAACAGCCTTTCAGGGACACCAGATGACTATTAGCAGCTCTCAGTGTTGGTAGCTTAAATTTCAGAAAACAGAAATTGGCACTTAATACTTTCAATTCTCCTTCAACACCTCTGACATCTTAATCATGTTTGTGATCTTTTTCCTCCTGATCTCTGAATCCCATAAATGCTTATTAGAGTAATTAGCCCTCATGATACTGCAATCAAATTGGGCATCTGCTCAGAACTGGCCTTTTCTCTGCTCCCAGAGGCTTGTCAAAACGTGCCTCCTGTCATTAGCAGTATCCATGCTGTGAGGGGTGGAGCATTTCAGGACAGAACCAAGCAACTGTCTGCACAGCAGCAAGAAGTTATTTTTTTCCCTGAAGCATGTGATAATCAGCCAAGGATTTTGGCTGTGTGAAACTATTTAGAGGAAAAGTTCAACTAGGATAAAATCAGAGTAAAGAAGAACGTGAGAAAGAAAAGTGTGTGTAAACAGCAGAGGGGAGACAAGCAAACAAAAAGCAGCAAGCATTTTCTGTCCATGATCATGATGAGAACTGTAACAAAAGCAAGCCGTTTTTTCAGTGATCTTTAACTTGACTCTTTTTGCTGTGTAAAATGTTTGAAACTCATTGCTGTAAGAACAACCTACCACTTTTTCTTTTGATTTCTTAAAGCTTGTTTATTTATAAAGAAGTTGAGACTATTCAAAAGCTTATTTAACATACAGAAATATAAATATTAAGATCTCATGTTCATTACTGTGTACAGCAGGTTAGCAGGGTGATAATCCATTCATTTCTAGCAGGAGAATACTATCAATTTATCTGTGGAAGCTAGTAATGGCTCCTGTCCAGCAAGAGATTAGACCATTTATCCAATCTGATTTGAAAATACCAATGTTTCTGATGTCATTCCTATAAAATAAATAATGCTTGATCTGTTTTTACAAGGCACAGGCTGTTAGTCACTTGCACTGACACAATACAGCTGGTCAAAATCACCCTGGCCAGGAGGNCTCCGATGAATTTGGTATGCAAACATCTGCTTGGGCTGCTGAGGAAAGTTCATGCTATTTGGCCTGGGGACAAATTCCTTCCAGTGCCAACCCGGCTATCAGTAGACTCCTAGGCAAAACCATCATGGCAATGCAGAGTTTGGAGAGACTCAAGAAGCGTATCTATTCTCTTCTGAGGCAAAATCAGACACTCCCCTGCCACTGGTGACAATTCACATAGCTTGCTCTCAGAAGTCTCCAATAACAGGTACTCAACAACCTCCCTGTAGATACACCTG
>WBMY01008942.1:33798-46153 GCA_013397315.1 Donacobius atricapilla
GGGGAGGGGAGTGCTTTTGAAAAGGTTTCATGGGGTTTTTTTGTTTGCCCTTTAATGTGTGTTAATAAATCTAACTGTTTCTGTCTTTAAGTTAAGCCTGGTTTGCCTTTCTTCTAATCCTATTCCATAGTGGGAAGATAGACCACTACACTAAATTTAACCAAACAAATTCGGCAAATGTGAAAACACTACAACAAGTTTTACTACAAGTATTCTCAGGGTTTTCTCCTCCAAAGTCCTTGAAAACTTCCTGATAGCTGTGGGAAAACAACTAGATGAGCTCAACAGCAATGAGAAAACACTCTAAAATAAACTCCCACATCACATCTAGTCCTATAAAAACTCCTTTTTAGAAAAACACTGCTCTCCTACACCTAGATCGAGTGCCCTCCACCTTGATGGGATCTTCCTGGGATTCAGAGGACCAGGCTCCATCTCATCAGTACAAGTGAACTCAAGGGTGCAAGGTCAGCCAAGAGGAGCAAGGAATTAGGCCTACTGCATCAGACCATCCACAAATTTGAGGTACAGAAAAAGGGTAGCAAAACCTTTCCTGCAAAAGAGCATATATGGTGGTAGTGGGAAGGACTCAGCAGTAAGCAGAGAGCATGGACACAGGAGTGCCACTGAAGCAGGGCAAAGGCATAGCCTGAGGCTTGTGCATCACTCATGCTTCAGAGATTCAGATTTATCTGATGGAAGCAGAGCTCAGTTATAAATAGCACTGGATAAGGCTGTCCCTACCTTCAGTTTGTTTTCTTCCTGCTGGGGTTTGGATGCTCTGCTTTGTACAGGATTTCACCAGGAATCTGTGTGCTTGCTCCCCTCACAGTACTGCCCAGTAAATTCATTAGGCTGGCATGTTAGCAGATGAGGAGGAAGGAACCAGACATTAGACTGTCACCTGTTTGTCCTGTCAGTGTCTGTGTTCCCATGTCAGACACAGCGCACAGATGAGCAATGCATGCCAAAGGCCAACAAAGCTCAGGGGTATTTCACCAGTTGCAATTCACAGCTCTTGGTTTCAATTCTGACGGTACTCATGGTGCAAGATTCCAAATTTACAGTAGACAAAATATGAACATTCCCACTCTGTGTATAGGAAAAGCAGACACATAGGGCAGGGAGGTTCACATCCAAACTCCCAAGCTGCCTGATGTTGTGCGCAATATGTCTGACAGAAGGTTCCCATCACACAGGATCAAGTGAACTTGCAGCAGGAATGGGGAGAGAGGAGAGACTTTCCTGGGGCCTGCTGGATCTGAGAGCTCTGGACACCACATCAAGCTGTGGCAGCTCACTGTGGCTCTTGGGATGGGAATCATGGCCAGCTCCAGCACCCCGTATCTCGCTATGTATCAATGTGACCCTGCCTGCACCGTCCCTGCCCAGCTTGCCTTTAACTCTGCCATTATCATTCTCTACTTTTATTTCATCCTCTTCAGAGCAGCATTCTGTTGTTTCACAGGCTGCATAAGAGCCATTAAGACCCATCAGTGTATTTATATATACCCTATAAAGCAGCAGGACAGAATTCAAAGATCCAAGCAACCAAACAAATGCATTACAACTTCTCTGATATTTTAAACCTCAGGCTAACATCTTCCAACATCTCAAGGCTTGAAGGGACTTTTAAATTTTGTAAGTGAAATTTTATCCATAAATCAGCCCCAGTGCAACTAACTGGAAAAGAAAGTTTCTTGTATATTGCTTGGAGACACCAGAAAAGAAATAAGCAACCTGAAAACCCACAGAAGGATGGTTTGGATCTTAAGTAAAAAAAAAGAGGGTAAGAGTAGCATGAGAGAAGAATCTACTTAGCAAGGATCAGTGAGAGCAGAAGGTAGAAAATAAGTTCAGCATCTGAATGAAGTACTGAGGGAAATGCAGCATCAAAACAAAAAGAGCTCATTTTTTAGACAAACATTACGTGATCTGCAATGGACACTTTGCTAGACAATTTCTAACCCAAAAGAATACATGTCCAAGGCACAATTTAAAAATAACCACTAACAATTTCTGAATCTCTAGAAGACACAGCTAGATACCATCTCAAAAAGTACAATGCCAGAGTTAAACTATTGGGGATTTTGTTCATTATTGTCAAAGACATTTCAGAATCAGTATTTGGATGTTTACCTATCCTAACCTATTGTGACTTAAAAAGCGTCCAACAATTTTGGACAAGATACAAGCACGCTGCAAAAGATTTTACCCATCATTTCTGCCACAGGACTATCTTGCAATTTCCATCACTTCTACCATGCATAAATGAGCCAAAAGCCTCCAGATGAATTTTTGTGGCTCAGCACAGCCTTTCCAAAAACTGGTAGCAGTTAACCCTGTGGGAGACAGGATTTCCACCATTAGGGCTGTGACTGTAATCAGCTCTCACAGCAACTGAGGACAACCAGTAAGCTGTTGATCTTGACCCTGATTTCTACAGCAAGCATATTGCAACTCTTCCCAAGCACAGCCTGTCCTCCCCAGCTCTCTCCAGGAGAGGACAGGGACATAACTGATGCTTGTCAGTCACTAAATGCCTCATGGTGCTGCAGTTAGGACCCTAGTGTCAGGTACTCAGCAGACAGGACAACTGCTGCTCCAACAGCCTGTCACTGGAAACAGAATTCAGTGTAGGGAGCAGGACTCCAGCTAAGGACTGCTCCCACAAGGAATCCTCTGACAGACTGAGATCTCTGGACACCAAATGCATACTCACTGGTCCATAGATGTTTCTCCCACTGCTTCCTGTGCAGTGCAGAATGAGTGAAGTGACCTCTCTGGTCTCTTTCACTTCTGGGATGTCAGAAATTAATTTGACTTTTTGCCCTGTTTGCACAGGGCCAAGTATGCATGGTATGGCTGGTGGCCAAAAAAGTAAGAAAGCTGGAGCTGAAGAGGAAGGTCCTCTGTACAAACATTGAACTGACCCAATATGAGAAACACAGTTGTCTTGCATCACTGAGGAGGTTTGGTGCTAAATGATCCTCACAATTAGGTTTCTGCTCTATTTTGCTTTCAGGCTACATTTTTCCCCCTTTCTTGGGTTCAGATTCCTTGGCTTCAGGTCTCTGTTGCCTCCCTTTCTTCTCCAGATTTCTGTTTCTCCTCTAGAGTTATGCTCTACCAGTATCATCACAAAGTTGAATGAGATCTTTTTTCACTGAACTACCCTCAGTAAACACCTATTTTGTGCCTCTTAGTGAAAGCAACAGAAGGGGTGCTGAGGCTGCTCCAAGACAGCTGATTTTTATTCTGACCTTGATATCAACCTTCTGTCTTAAATTTTTCTTGTATTTCCTTTGCATCAAAGAATTTGTGTGCCTGAAGCCAAAGGAAAAAAGTATTATGTAATGCACCAACATCTCAGAGGCAATGCAAGCAGCAAGATCTGTTTGTCTGACCGCAGATGACAGATTTTGGACAATGCTCATCATCAAAAATGAAACAATGTGCTGGTGTGACAGTGGATTATGAACAAAATACTTTTTTTTTTTTCCCTAAGCAAATATGATCAGCTTCTCATAAAGACATTTTCTTGTTGAGCTGTGTGCAGAAGCCTAGAATAGGGTAAAGAAAAGCAGTCTGTGCTTACTTCAAAGGGATTTTCATTTACTTCTGTCAGCAAAATAGGACTTCTGTGAATCCAGGGTGGCTTCACAAACTGCAAACATTCAGTGTAGATTTATTTAAGAAATTAGATTGGAACACAGATAATAGACAAATAGAAGGGATCACACAATTTTGGGGCAAACTCCAGTGAGCAATTTCAGGTGTGTTTTGTCAGGTTGACACTTGAGATGGGACTTCTGCAAGTTCCGCTGGAAAACTATTCTGCAAGCTGACACTCCTTGTAGTTTCCTTTGGCACTTTGCATGCTATTACCATCTTGCCTTGACTTCTTTGTCCAAATCACAAGCACCACATCTAACCTGACTGGCCTTTGGTAAAGAATTAGCTTGCATGGCCAGACCTTTCTCTTCCCATGCACAAATACAGGGCAGAAAATAATTCTCTCAGGATGCCGCTGAAACTCCATGGTATCAGCTCCTCAGGGAGGCCAGATCAGCTTCATTAAATCAACACTGAAACAACAACAAAGTTGTGTTTCTAACCAGTGAGGTCTCCATAGCAATTCCAAACCACGCTGCCCACAACAGCATGCCTGTGACAGCAGAGATTTGCTTGAAGCACAACCAAAAAAAAAGTTCCATTTGTAGATCCTAGGGTCAACACTCTGCAGTGGGAATTTCATCAGTAACTCTGATACTGAGCAAGTAAAAAAAAATTATTTCCAACCCTCTGTGGCAGTATTGTCTCTGCACTAGTCTCAGCAGAAATAACATCCATTTGGCTTGATGTGAAAGTAAAATAGAAGCGCACAGTGAAAACAAATCTGTCAAATAAGATGTGATTTAAGAAGGAGATGGAACAACAGAAACAAACCCTGACACAGAGTTTCAGTTATCAATTCCTGATTCTGAGCTACTTCAGCTTCCAAATAATTCAAACCTAAAATATTTGGTATACTCCACTACCGAAAGGTAAGAGAAAAAGCACTCTTCTGAGCTATAAATAAACCCTAATCATCTTTTTAAAAGAAAGGAGAAAGAAAAAAATTTAAAGCTAGAAAAAGGAGAGCCTCTATGCTGAGAGCTCCTTCCCAGCAAGGTGTCACTTCTTCCCAGAGAACACAGGTCCTGTGGCTGCCAGAGTCCAGTCTAGTAGTTACACATCAGCCAACTTCATTAACCTCCAGAGCCAAGCCCTGGAACTGAGCCATTGGCTTAAAAACATATACTGTTCAGAGACTTGCTCTGTAGGCCTACTCAGAGATGATGGGAGTGTGAGGATTTTGCTGACTAATAGAGCATTATTTTGATTAAAGTGGGGTTTGGGTTAATGCCACATAGGTTTTTTCCCAGTAGAACATGGGAGTTTTGACACAGTTTTACAAGAGGTGCCTCCTTTTAAGTCAGTGTTTACATTCAAAGGTAGAGGCCTGAATTCACTGACCTGGGAGACCGTTTCTAGTTCTATCATCCTGTGACACCGGAGTTTTGGTGGTATTACCTACATTAGCACTGCATGCATATCCATTCATATGTCTATGTACGTGTTTATTCCTCTCTGTCTGTTCCTCTCTGAGGACTTAGATCCTCACCAATTAGTAATAAGAAATTAGAAATGTGTAATTTAAAACAGGCTAGAATTTTCCATTATTTACAGTGCAGAAGCACTTAATACATGGGAGATAATTACTAAATCAATAAGAAACCATTGCTATGCTATTTTAAAAAATAGGGAATGGTATCAGGTAGAACTCTTTCTTAGGTAACAGAGGTGGAAAATTTGCATTTTATTTTACTCTTGACAATGGGAACATTACCTCAACTTTGTTTTATGCAAACGTACTGAGATATTACTAAGTCACTGAAAATGAAACCACACAAGAAAAAAGCTGTCAGTCTGCTTTACCCACTTCCCATTTTGTTTCCATTGTGAAAGGGCTGCATTGTTTCAAAAGAAAAAAGCCAGGCAGTCCAGAGAACAAAGGCTTCTAATTGCTCAGGATAACATAGTTACTTTTCTACTTCTCCTTTTCCTACAAAAAAGGGGGATTTTTTTGAGGTCTAGTATATAGACAAAGACTGGGCCTCAGACTAGTGGGGTGATGGAGGGGAAGAATAGGGGATCTTTGAGCTAAATATGAGAAAAAAAGCATCACTTTCCAGAATTATTTAATGCTGAATGAGGAATAACAATCCAACGTCTCAGCCTAACAGATAGTCCATGCTGCTTGTCATCACATCGAATGGAGTGAAAGCCTTTTCTAAACCTTTTGGCTGATACTGACAAATGCTTACACTTCAGATTTTTCCAACAGAGGTAAAAGCTCTTCACATTGCTGTAGAATCACCTAACTATTAACTTTGCTTGCTAGTTTTGTAGCAAGTTAAAAATTCTAAAGTTTAGTAGAAATATTGTTACTTTAATCACAGAATCACAGAATGGTCGGAGTTGGAAGGTTGGAACAAGACAATCTTGTTCTAACCTCCTTGTCATGGACAGGGACACCTTCCACTAGACCAGGTTGCTCAAAGAAATTCTCTTATTGCCAAAGAAAACTAACACTTATGATTCTCAGTATTCAACCTGTGGAAATAAAGAGGCAGTAACTTCTTTACACATCTATCCAAATCCATGGAGTAGTTTTTTTCCTTTTCAGAGCTATCTTCCAAGAGCATCTAATGATTTGTTTTTACTTCTGAGCCCCACTGCTGCCAAGAAATATACGTAAACCTACCCCTAAAAACCCCCCACAGAATGTCTCCACTGCTTTATGTACCTGCCCCTGGCCTGCTAATAACACCCCTTCAGCATACACTCCTTTCAAATATCATCTAGGGCACAAGGGATCTGGGATTTTTGTGTTTCTAATGTGCAGTAACAGATGCAACTTCCCATAGCATGCTGCAGCAAGACCATTAAAACAGTCACAGAGGACTCACTATTTGGCCAGGCTTTTTTACTGGAAGCCTAAATAGCAGTGGGAAAATCTCAGAAGTTTTCTCTGTGTGTGTGTGTGTGTGTGTGTGTGTGTCAGTCTGGGCTACTCTGTTAACCTGTTAGAAGAGCTATAAATATCTGCCAGAGGAAAAGCTTTGAACAGACAGGCAGGAAATATAAAATTCACGTCTTCTCTGAAATGTTACATTTGCACAAACTCTCTGTTTATAGCAAGCAAAGGTCTTGCTCTTGGCATATTCCACATTCACTTGTACTCCCATCAGCTTGCCTTGATTTCCTGGACTGGAAGATGCAATAACAAAGAGTCATGGCTAGGGGACAACCCGTGCAAGGCACGTGCCAAAGTTCAAGGAACGCTTGCATGACTGTATCAGCCACCTAAGTCAGGTGAAGCCATAGTCACCGCAGCAACTCCTTTAGCCTAGGCTAGCAAACCAAACACACACTCCTGCACCTCAACAGGCTCATACAGACCATGTTGAAATATGTGCTGCCACACTTCTAAGAACAAGATCAAAAGCACATATACCTTCCAGTGCTTCAATCTGAGCTCAGATTACATCACAGACACAGCTAGTTAGCTGGATGTAGCAACATATTTACCCTAACCCTTCAAAGTACCACCCATCTGGTGGGTCTTTGTGACACATGTCAGAGCGGCAGTAGTCTAAGAACATTACCTGCACATCACAGGTCTGACTGAAATCACTAGAGTACTTAAGGTCAACTAAAGTCAACTACAGGGTAGTATGCCTTGAATCCTGCCAGCAGCCAGTTCCACAGACAGCTGCCCCTGGACTTAATGTGCCCAACAGAGCTCTCTTTTAGGCTGATACACTTGTTTTCCTTGTTTTTATGCACTGCTCATCATTTGCTGTCCTGTGATTTTCTGTTTAGAACACAAATAGTGTTGCATGCTGGTACACAGAGAGGATACCAGTTCTGCTCCAAAAAGAAGTTAATTATAATAATGAAAACTAAGGAGAAATAATTGTTTACAGCAAACTTTTGCACACATGTTTAGTATCTGCTGAGGACCAAGATTCATGCAGTTGTTTTGCCTTTACACATGCTTCAAAACTAGCTTAAAATACAACTTAATCAATCACATGTACTAAAACAGCACCTTTCCCCATACACAACTTTTCCTGCGGTGCCCAAGCTCTGTGCAATTCAAACCCCATTCACAGGAAAGGAAAAGCACCTTTACCTGCCACACTGGCTCTGTGTGCTTTCCTGACTTGGCACTACTATTGTAGCTGGGCTGGGAGCTTGCCTTCTTCAGGTTGTAGATGGCCACGTTGCCGTCGTAGAAACCCACTGCCAGGAGGTAGGGGTGGTCACTGTGGAAGTCCAGGCACATGACGCCACTCTCACTGCTGAAGGAGTACTCTGGGAAGGAAGGGTTCTTCAGGGTGTAGAGCAGGAGCATGCCATGGCCCTGTTTCATGAAGTCATCTAAACAAGGAGATGTCAGATCAGTTTCCAGGATCCTCAGCTACTGAAACGTTGAAACAGAGAGCTCCCACCTAGGCCTGAAACCTACCTGGATGCAAAGTTACCAGTCACTGGACCAAACAGTCATATTGGTGTGCCTACATCCTTTCTATCATTGACATGCCACCCCCCACAACATAGGCACAATGTACTTATGCAGAAGAACTACTGTTTTGTTGTGCTTTTTTTCCAAGGAGAAAGAGCTGGGAAGATTTGAAGAAGTGTGGAAGAAAGAAAGATTTTTGTGGACACTTTTTTCCTTGGGCTAGGATTACATTTCTTTCTGTGGACTAGGACCTCACTACACTGGAGACATACAGGCTGAACCAAGGATAGCAATGTTTCAATTTCTGTATTGGCAATATTTGTTATTTAAGTCTCCACTACTTTTTCAAAGAAAAACATTTAATTAACATATCTGTAAAGCATTATATCAATTGGCATAACTCATAACCGGACAATGTAAAAGTTGGTATAGCTTTATTTTTTATTTATGTCCAGCATCTCCCTGCTTGGCACAGAAAGTCTTTTTTTTTGCGAAGACTTTCCAATCTTTCTTCTATTTACATTCACCTTTTCTTTTGCTGCCTGAAATTAGCTCTCCCTTTTCTCAGTAGGACCATCTTTCTATTGCATTTTTTCTTATCATACTCTGACTGTCTCTGCAGTTCTTAGGGTATTTCGATCATGTGAAAAAACAATTTCCAAATTCTATGAAAGGGAAAGAAAAGCTGTTGATGTAGATAAGCTCTCCAGAAACAAAGAAGGAACTTTGCTAATCTATGAAAACAATGCTGCCTCTGAGAGTATCCTAGCCATCCAGTGCTTTTTATTACTGCCAAAGCCCTCAGGCACAAAGTATATGGGAAATAAATTTACTGCTTTCTGTGCTTCAAGTACTCACTACACATTCTGTTTCCAGAACAATCCCCTTCTTTTAAAAGTGTTTCCTACCTTTCTTCACATTTTGTCCAACCTGCAGGATCAGGTCTTGGTAAATGTGTACTCCAGTGATAACATTAACTTTAGAAAACTCTCCTTAGCAGTAAACTGATTCCAAGTCAGCATGCAGGTACAGACATTGTGTACACCATGTTTAACAGGGCCACATAAAAGCATTCAAAAAAACAGTGAAGAAACACAGCTTAACAAAACGATTATTGCTGCTTTGTACTAGATTATCAAAATAGAATATTTTCACAGGTCTCTCTGTACTGGGGACAGATGAGGAAAATAGCTTATTTATTTTGCAGAAAGGTGAAATTCCAAAACTGGCATTGCTTTAAACATATCTGACCCCAAATAGTATTTCTAACTTTTTTTTTTTCCAGTGAAGGGGAACATTATTCTTAGAATTCTTGCTGAAAAGGAAGTGAACTTATTTTTTCCATCAGAGATTTCCCAGTTCTTTTAATTCACAGAATTGTCTCTGTTCATAGCCAAGTAATGTCATTAAACTGATATTCAGTTCAGGTCCATGCATGGTAAGGATGAATCTGTGCTCTTCTCAGAAGTAAAAACACTGGGGAAGGCTGTGGAAATGACCACCAGGAGTGACTCAGAGAAGAATTAAGTCAAATTGGTTGGAGAGCTTTTGAATTCAACCTATTTCATGCTCTTTTTTTCTCTTGGAGTGAGCTGACCAGCCAGGCATATTCCCAAAAGGTCTGTAGTGTACATTAATTTTCTATCTGTTAGCACTGTGCTGAGGACCCTCAAAGAGCTGCCCCTATGCTCCTTGCACAGACAGCAGAGGAGACACCTCTACAGGGGGTGATTCAGCCAGAGATCTAAGTAGGGTTTTGGAGGTGGTTCTCTTCCCAGTTATCTGACAGGAACAGAGTCCACCCACATTCATTGGTTAGAGGTGATAGAGCGGGCCTTCATCAGATGAAATCGCTCAGCAGCTTCAGCAAGTCGATCTGGGGGTTAGTCTGGCAGGAGAAAAGCAAAGCCTTGGGAAGAAGCTGTGGCAGAGTGAAATGCAGGGTCTGGTTTGCAGATTATGACACTCAAATACAGGTCTGTATATGGCTGGCTGTGCATTCAGAGTCCAAGCTCTTGCTACCATCAATACCAGCAGCACCTTAAACAGGAGTTTACTGTGAGTGCTGATTTACTCTCTAGGCTCCACTGGCAGTGGCCACCATGGAATGTTAAACCCACCTTGATCTAAGAGCTGAATCCTACTCATATTGTCTCCTTTATGTTATCAAATGTCAGGAATGTGGGTTAAATCACAGCTGTGTGAATACCACATGTAAAGCTGAATAATATGATTGATAAAGTACAGCCTATTCTTGCTGAAAGGTAATGTGATGAGAATAACCCACAATTAACACTGAAGCATGACACATAAGCCCCAGTAAAACTCTAATCTGCTGAGTATAGATACATAAATCCATTTTAATGTAGGGTGAATTCTCATCCAGAGTACTAACCTGTGACATACCAACATATTCTTTAATAAATAATTTTTTAAAAGGGCTTATTTCATTAGTGATATTCAGTGTTCCAGAATGGCAAGCACAGCACATACCCACAGCAGCACATCTGTGCTATAACTTCGAAGAGCAGCATATTCAAGAAAAAGGTTTTTGGTTTTCAGTAAAAACAAGTAGAGTACTGTCCTTTGTCCCAAAACACTGGGCAAACAGATCCTTAGGATGCAGGGTGAATCAGTGCTAGAAGATCACAAAGCACAGCCAAGCAAAAGGTGCAGACCCAAGATCTGACAATGGTGAACCACTGTTAGAAGTGAAAGCAGAGGTTCAGACCTGAGACAGCTGCTCTGCACCTCATGGGTGCACCAGTATGAACGGCAAGAATAGAAAATATCTTCCCCATGTTGACCCATGAAGTGTGAACTGTTGGGGGAGGGGGGTCTGAGATACAAGGATATTTTGAAATATATTGAGAGTTTTTATGATAATCAGTGCCAGCAGGACTTGTTCTTTACAGGAAGACACAAGGCAGCACAGCAAGAAGAAGAGACTGAACAAACTTTTGCTGCCATGAGGATCCATCAGTGTTCACTTGAGCAGAGGCTAAATTTTAGACCCTGACACGTAACAAGTGCATGTAGGAAGACAAGTTTTGCTAAGAAAAGATGCAGATAGCATGATTACTGGTCTCAACATGGAGAACTGAGCCTGTAAGCATCACATGCAAACAGAAATAGGTTTCAAACCAACTATGGCCACTGTCTAAAATACTCCTCTGCACATGCCTTTAAAGGTGGACAGATTCACCCCAAATCCTTTCCAGAAAAATGCTGTAGTGGTAGAAAAGTACCCCAGAATATCACTGTGATATCACCAAATAGTTTATGCAAAGTAATAATCTGAAAAGCATCAAAGCATCTGAATTTTTTGTTCTGATGCTTACTAAGTGCCTGTTTTAACATTTTTTTAGTTTATATTACTCCTTAGCCGAATTTAAAAGAATCGGCAAATGTCCAATATCAGATCAAAGTGTTCTGTTTGCTGGACAGATTAAAAAAAAATTATTTGCATCTTTCCCTCTTTATTAATGAACAAAGCCATGAGACATACATGGTTTTCTTCCATTTCGTCCAAAATGCTTAGTGGCTGAACCATTATGCTCAAAGCAACAGCATCTTCAAGGTAGAAAGTACAATGCTTATGGTAAATCCTGCAGCCACATAATAAATCTCAGTATGGGGACCCTCCACCGACATGAGTGAAAGTGTGTTTTTACTACACAAGGAGCCAGTGCTACAGATTCTTGTGTGATAAACTGGCAAATTACTTTCTCTTTGGAGGATTTAAAACCCAAAACATTGCAGCCTTGTATCTTAGATCCTGTGATCCTGTGATTGCTTTCTAAAAATCAAGTCTGCACACAGTCTCACTGATATGGCTTGGACCAAGATATCATCATGCTAAAAAGAGCTACTGGTGACTAAAATCTGTCCTGTGTCCTCTAAGAGCCCATCTGGGGAAAAAAAGACCGAAAAAAAAAACCCAAAACAAAAAACNGAAGTAGTTCCTACATATCTTTAAAACCAGGGGGGGGAAAAAAAAAAAACCCCCCAACAAAAAAAAAAAAAAAAAAACAAAAAAGAAGGCAATTTTAAGTACATTTGTGAAAAAGTGTTTTTTTCTGACCGTCGCAGCTCCACAAGCACTTCTACTCTCCCAGATAAACTCATACTCCAATGAGCTGGCTGGGGCTCTGTTCTTTAGGACTGGTTTTCTAAGAAGGGAAGGGGCTGGCTGTGCTCTATACTTGGTGAGGCAATCTCCTCTGGGGAGGCAACATCAGTTTCAAAGACAAAATTGTTGGTAGCCAAAGATACATC
>WBMY01008942.1:46199-72622 GCA_013397315.1 Donacobius atricapilla
AATCTTCCCTAGCAAATTGGAAATCTTCAAAGCCCTAAGTACAATCTAAGAATATTCCTGTGCTTCCATCAGCATGGCATAGACAAGATGACTGAGCAAGTCACAAATTAATGAATTATCACTGCTATTTTTTTTTATCAGTGAACAAACCCTGGGCACTGAGCACAGGATAATCTAACCGGCTGTGAAACAAGTTGAATGACCTTGCACTGCTCTAGCAAGACTCTCTCCTGGCTTATTTTAAAAAGCTATGTCAATTCCACACTTTGCTGCAGTTGCAGAATTGATGCGCTGTAAGAAAGGAAACAGCTGGCACTTTGATCATAACTGTATGCCAATAGTTCTGAAAAATCAGGAAAGAATAAATCTTTCCAAGAGCTCAGAGAGTTTGGGTATGTACTGAAAGTGTTTCTAAGTTCTCCAGGAATAAAAACAATATCTCAAAGTTTTACAGAACTTGAGAGTGCTTTAGGCTTGTATATGTAACATTCCTTTCTACAGAATGAGAAAGGGCAGCAGAAGGGACTGCCAAAGACACTACAGCAAGCTGGAACAGGGAACAGAGCTGGGACTTCAGAGGGCTCTACTCAAGCAGACCCCATTCCAGTATCCCTGAGAAATTTAAACTAGCATCATTGATGCTCATTCTGTTCCTATTCCCTTAAATGCTCAGAGTACTCAGGTTCAATATACTTACGTACAACACAGTGCTGTGTTGATATAACCCACATCACTATGGATCGGGCTGTGAACCATATTGTCAGCAATGAAAATATGAATATTGGACTTTCGAAAGAGTCCCTTCCAAGAAATGTTTTGAGAACTCATTACTTCATAAGTAACTCAAGGCCAGAAAGCCTGGCCTCCTCTTTTGCACAGATCCAAAAATGTTACTGGCATATCTTGTTTTGAGCCTGATAACTTGGTTTTGCCAACTATATGCATGCTTCATATGAAGATCTCAAAAAACAGAGAAGCCACTGTTTCATTTTGCAGTTTATTTCAATGTTTAACCCCTGTGAGTGATAAAAAAGCTGCACCTAATTCCTTACTTGACTTACCTGGCTTGCCACTGCTAATTCTTGTTATGCCTACCTTAACTGGATAAAGGACTTCTTTCATATCTGGTGTTTCTCTTCATTAAGATACTTTTAAAACTGAACACTAGTCACATTTCAGCATACTTTTGATAACCATCACAGCCTGAATTCAAAAAATCCCATTTATTTTCACCAGCACTGCCCAGAGAGGGCTGCTTAGCAAAAAGCCAGGAACCAACATTAACTTTGCCACATCCAGTGAAAGGCAATGCCTCCACAGCTGCAAAGAGAAAGCCTCGTCTCCGCAGACATGGAGAAGAGTAGAACATTAAGAAACTTTCCAGAGACAAGTGGAGGATATCACATGGCTAGGATTTCTGCAAGGGCCAGACATAACTAATTTCGAGTTCAAATTTCTACTGGATGTTGTTCTCTCTTCACATTTGGGGGAAGGCTCTCCAACCCTTGAATCAACTTGCAGCTCTTTCTGAACTACCTACAGTTTTTCTGCACACTTTGAAAAATGTTGGCTCTGGAATCAAACATAATATTCCCATATTAGTCTCACTAATGTTTGAATAATATCTCTACTGCTATTCAGGACTCCCGGTTTGCACACCTGAATGTAATGTACAGCCTTCTTGCCAAGGTACCACACTGGGGACTCAAATTTCTTACTTGTACACAAAAGTGGGGGTTTCTTTCTTACTTCTTATCTTTTTTTAAGAGTTGCTGGCTTCCAAAATACAGCACTCCTTTTTGCCTAGCGAGGTATAATACTATATTTGACTGCACTAAAATGCATTTGCTTTGAATAATTCTGGTTTACCACAACATTAATCACTCTGTATGACAGCTCCGTTTCCAGCATGATTTACAACTTCACCTGCCTTTTCATCAGTCACACATTTCATCTGCTGTGAGTTTATATTCCCATCCACAGGACCAATGAAAACAATGCCTAGTTCCAGGGCTACTACAGCATCCACTCTGAGACACTGCCTCAGATGATAATTTCACCGCCATTTCTTTTCTGACATTCATCAGGGGAAGTTGAATGCCCATGTTGAGACCACCTGCACTGGCCTGAACTCTGTGAGCACAGGCATTTCCTATCACAAGGAAATATGTACCCTCCAATTAGCAGTGTTGGAACTGCAAGATCTGCAAATGCTGAGCAAGTCCACTAGAGCAGAGGAGGCAAATGATAGATCATTTTGGCTTATGCTGATTTAGATGCTAGAATCTCAAATTTAACATTCTGCTTGACACCTTTCACCAGCTGCTTGACTAATCCCTGTTACTCCTGATCCAGTTAACATTTTAAGTTGGGGCTCTTAGGAACTACAGTTTGGATAAGAGAGGTACAAAACAAGAATTTAAAGTCTTCTGGATATTTTAGAGAAGACAAAATTGACAGATGACAAAGCAAGTTGTAATTTATACATGTCCTGAGGCCTTGTCGCAGTCCTAATATGTGCTGTGGACTCCACACTCTAGAGGCAAGACACACCTCAGTAGCAGAGATGGATAGATAGAGATAACCTTCCTTACTCTAAAATACAGTCTGGCACAGTAATACAAGAGAAACCACAGTCAACCAGGCCAACAAAAATTAGTATTTAGGAACCACTGAAACCATGCACTGCTTGTCAGGGCCTGTGAGAGCAGTGGCTCAAAAGCAAACAAAAACAGGGGAGAAGGGGATGAGAAGATGCAGCACTTTCCTGGAAAGAGCGGGAAGATCTGGCTTTCATCTCAGCTTTTCCTTGACTGTGAGGTGAGCAGGTGAGCAGTGCAAAAAGAGAAGGAATGTGCAACTTGTCTGAGTTTGCAATGCTGCAAACTCCAAAACTGGAGTTTTCTCATTCAGATCAGACAGGCTTTTTTATCATAGGTCTAGCACACACTCTAATTCCTCCTTAAATTTTCTTCTTTAAATAAGATGCTCATAAGGGCATGATTTTACAATGTAAATAATAATGGTGCAGCAGCTTATATGTTATGAAAGCTAACTTAATGTTGACAGAGGGCATTCTGCTCCTCTGCTCTGCTGTGATGAGACCCCACCTGGAGCGCTGTGTCTAGCTCTGGTGTCTTCAGCACATCAGACCTCAACCTGTTGGAGTGACACCAGAGGAGACCACCAAGATTATTAAAAGAATGGAGCACCTCTTCCCATTTCCATGAAGAAAGGCTGAGGCAGCTCTTGTCTCTGCAGACCACTCTGGAGCTGGGAAGCCAGACAGGTGCTAATCCTGTTGTTACACACGGGGCAGCATTTGGCACAATCACCTAAACTTTTGTTCCTGCCTTTCTTGTTTTTGTTGTTATAAGCTCCAATTTTGATAGTATTTCACTGTTTAATACCTGAGGGCTTTTTCTTCTATCCCCATTCCATGAAACTGGCACATTTGAGAACACTTGCAACCAACTAAATATTTAAGAGTGCCATCAAGTGGCCAAGTGAGGGGCTTCCAGGTGGCACGCAATGATTAGAAATCCCCAGGATCATGCCACAGATGGACATCTACAAATGTGCTGCCTCTGGATAATCACACCAACGTGCAAACAAGCCAGGCTGCCAGCATTTTAGTAATCCTGACTGGAACAGCACTGAGGGGGATGCACACACTGCAGGAGATGCTTATGTATTCCATAATTAAGAGACAGGACAGTTAGTGTTTTATGGCAGTCCTGTGGTCTCTTGGAAGCAGGCAGATGATGCCTGATGAGATGGACATGTACAGCTCTGCCCATTGAGGAGACAATGGGAAATGATACAGCAGCTCAGAGAACATTTTTGAAAACAATTGGCAGAAGACACGGATTTGATAGAGCAGCAAGGAAGAAGCAGAGTCATACATATGGGCATACAGTCGATTTTGCACTAGCATGCCCCATGAAAACTAAGAGTAGTCATTACAGATCCAACACCTGCCCTTAACCTGTTTGCAGCACTGGTTAACATCAAATGTTTACAGAAGTGTATAAATATAGCGAATAAAATCAGTGATATTTCTTCTAGAGGACTGCCTAGGCCCCTATTAACTTGTAATTAAGCATCTCTCAGGTCCCTAATGGACCTCTTCCCATTTTTCCATGCAGCCAGCTACTGAATATTAAATTTGGACAATATTTTTCAGCATTCCTCTTTGTATAAGGCTGGGATAAAAACCACATATTCACTTCTTTGACAGAAACTGTGGGGAGTTTTGCTTGCTTCTATTTTTAATACACAAAATATTATGTATATTAAGCAGGTATGTTAAGTGTATAATTTGGGGTTAGCATAAATGGATTTTAAGAGCTACTAAAAGTAGTTTTCTGAGAAAAAAAAAGGTTTTAAAAAAAAAAGAAAAAAGAAAAAACCCAGAAATACCTAAATATTTGTTAGTCTCAAACAGCATCACAGAATCATAGAATGGCCTGAGTTGGAAGGGACCTTAAATATCATCCTGTTCCAACTTCCCTGGCATGGGCAGGGGCATGTTCCACTAGATCAGGTTGCTCCAAGCCCCATCCAACCTGGCCTAGAACACTTCCAACACTTCCAACCTGGTATAGAACACTTGCCTCACCACTCTCACAGTAAAGAATTTCCTCCCAATATTTAATCTACACCTACTCTCTTTCAGTTTGAAACCATNAAATGAGGATATTAAGCGGTCCCCGAACAAACCCTTCAGGCACACCACTGGTCACCCACGTCCATCATGACTCGGAGCTGTTGCCCTCTGCAAACGACCGTGCATGCAATTTCTTACCCATTCAACAGTCCAGGCATCAAATCCATCTCTCCCCAATTTAGAGAGGATGTTGTGGGGATCAGGTCAAAGGCTTTACAGAAGTCCAGATAAATGACACCTGTAGCCTTTCCCTTGTCCCTTCATGTACTCATTCCATCATAGAAGGCCATGGTGTAGGACTGACACCCTTGGCTGTCTCGAATCACCTCCCTGTTCTCCATGTGCCTTAGCAGAGTTTTAGGAGGAAACTAGATCCCAGGATCTTCCCAGGCACAGAGGGGAGGGTGACAGGTCAGTAGCTTCCAGAGTCCTTCTTCCTACCATTTCTCAAGATAGGTACAATGGCTTCCCTTTTCCAGTCACCTGGGACTTCATCTGACTGCCATGACTTTACAAATATCATGGAGCCTGGCTCGGCAACCACATCCTCTCATTGGGTCCCAAAGACTTATGTACATTCAAGTTCCTCAGGCTGTCAGGAGCCTGACCTTTTCTCACAGTGGGAGGGACTTTGCTCCCCCAGTCCCCATCCTGCTGTTCATCCACTTGAGAGGTGTAGGAAGAGAGGTTAGTGTTGAAGACTGAGGCAAAAAAAGTTGCTGAGTACCTCAGTCTTTTCCCCATTGTTGTTACCAGTTTTCCATTTTTTAATTTTTTTTTTTTTTTAATTGGGGGGCAGGGGGGATTTGCACCTCATTTGACCTTCCTTTTCTGGTTAATATATCTATAGAAGCTCTTTTGTGTCCCTAGCCAGGTTCAATTCCAGCTTTACCTTGGCCTTCCTCACCCCCAAATTGCCTGAATAACACCAGTTTGCACTGTATACTGCCATAAAGCAATAGCTTTCAATCCTTTGACCAGCAAGATCAGAGGGAAAAAGATAGTTGTGGCAAAAGAGGGTCCTTCAGAGTGAAAATTCCAAAGAACAACAAGATGCTACTAGGGAACAGAACTGCTCCAAAAGTTTCATATAAAGCATCAAGTATCTATGCAAAACGTGGGGCAAATTTTGGCTTACACTTGACAGATAAGGGATGAAAAAGAAAGAAAAAAATCACTGAATCACAGGATAGCTAAGGTTTGAAGATACCTCTGGAGAACATCTAGTCCAATTCTGCCTTCTTAAAGTGGTGTCAGCCAAAGCATGGTGTCCAGGACTATGTTGTCAGACTTTTAACATCACCCCATCTAAAGTGTGGAAATACTGCTCTTCTGCTCAATCACCACAACAGTAAAGAAGTCTTATCTTCCATTTTAAGGGACTTTTATCTAGCTCAGGTCACACCAATTGATTTTTGCCTTTCATCTGATACCACTGAGAAGAGTCCGTCTCAGTTTTTGTCATTCCCCTCCACCAGGTATTTAGCCACATAAGAAACTTCCACCTTTCTCTGGTGACAGCCAAATTTGTAGACCTGCAGCTCTGAGAAGCCAACCATTACCTAAACCAGGTCTGTCTCTGGCCAACACATGGATCTGCCATGGGAGTTAAAGGGAAATTTATGTCCCCATTATCTCCCATCTCCCCATGCGAGGCTGCTGTTGGACAGTCAATCTTCCCTCCAGCATGTCTGCAGCAGATGAAGGAGCCTAGCCCAGCTATGCAGCAAGGGACTGCACAGCATCTAGAATGCCTGTTCTGCTCCATAAAATTCCTCTCCTGTTCAGTGGGGATAAGTATCAGTATCTTGAGAATCTACTGTGCTGGCTACTTTTTTGAGGACTTGCCAAACAATACAAGAGCTGATACAACTGTTCCTCTATGAAGATCTCTTGTACAATAGTGGAAACCACTTCATCACACACCATTTGATGGGAAAAGCTGCAGAATGCCAGTAAATCCCAGGCAGCTCTTTCATACCTGGAGGAATCTGATAAGAATAACTCAGGACTGAAGGACTTTGCAATAGCTCTTGGAGCAATATCTGCTGCCTTCCTTTTATTGCAGGTGAGCCTTTCCCAAGAGTAGCCTTTTACTGAATTTCATCAATGATTTAAATCCAGCATGATAATGCTGAAAAATTAAGGATGCATATATTGTACAGTCATATAAACACAGTGAGCCTCAAGTCCTTCACACAGCAAAGTTGTATTCTGCTTGTCTCATAGCCAGAAAAACAGAAGTGCAAGGATCAAACAACTCAAATCTATTTACATGATTCACCACTTTGATCTCTCACTGATACATTTAAGCATCCCTGAATACTTTTTCTTCCTACCTTCTCTAGTTGACTTCATTTTACAATACCCTGAAAAATACGCAATTTTATCATCTCTCACATATGCTACAGCAAAGTGATACCCATGAGAACACACCATGCAAAACAATTTAAACCCCCCACGCATACACACACAAAATGAGTAGGTTTTCATGCTGTTCTGATATAAAAAGTTTCCCAAAAATGCAAATTTGATCTGCATTTATTTTTCAATGGCCAGAATTTTTGAAGTATTTCTGATAGAATCTTAACCTGAAGTGGCCTATCATATGAATTAGTGGAGGTTAGTGTCCAGATATTTCTGGTTATATTCTGCAGTTTGGCAGCCTAGTAAGTATTACCAAGCATGAAGAGAAGAATTGAGAAAGTATGATTGAGTTCCCTAAGCAGAGACAAACAGAGGAAGATTTTACATTGTGGAAAATGTGGTTTTGCTTCACAGCAGCAAGAAACTAAAGGTAAGCTAAGAAGAGCCCGAATATTTTACTAGTTTCAGCTAATGAAAACATTAAATTAGATCGATTTCCTTCAGGTTTTTACTAATGCATTCTCCTGAAAAATGGTCCACACTAATCTCCGGGACAAAAGACAGAAAAGCCTTTGGAGAAAAAGCCTTTAATGGGGTCTTTTAAATTTTCTTTGGACCATTCTGCCCTAGGAATAATGACAAGTCATCTAACTTCAAGAGCTTACAAAGTAACTTACATATTGCTAGAATTAATGATGGGATGTGTTCAATGTAGATTTGTAAATTCTAAGACTAAAGAAGATAGTTGTGATGAATAAATCCTTTATTTGTTCCTACGCTTAATCACTTCCACCATTAAAAATTCATTTCTTGCTTTCTGAGATCTCTGAATTCTACTTCCAGTTGCTAGATTATGTCCTAGATGAAAAAGTAAGATGAAAGAGTTCTTTTCTATAAGATATCTCCTTCCTTTCCCTTCAAGTAATTTATGGACAGTAATCAAATCACTACTTAATCTTCTCCTTAACAAGACAAGTTGAATTGTTTAAGAATTTAACTTTAAGGAAGAGTTTTCAAACATAAGTCATAATGTGGTTCATCTCTGAAACTTTTTCAATTTTAACATCTATTTCGAAGACTGAACTATTAATAGCAGGATACAACATCCCAAGGAAGATCTCACCAGCATCGTACACAGAAGTAGCACCTCCTCCCCCGGGTACTCTCAAGTAAATGAATGCTAGAGCTTGTCAGACCCACTTACACACATTTCTGCAACTGCTTTTACAGGTTTAGCTGGAAGTTTTCTTTCTCAGAGTGTACACCAAGATAGGAAAATATTTTCAAGTCCAGTTTCATGACTGACACAAACCAATCTAACCATGGGCAGCTGTTAAAAATGCTGATTTCTCTTTCCCTCTGCCATTTTTGATTTTCTCCTCTGTGTTTTCACCCCAGCAGCCCTGTGGTTGTTGACCTGTCTGAAAAAAGCAATAATTTTAAATGACACTGCCATCTTTGGGTACTGATAGTGACATTACATTTACATAACACTCAATCTAAATAACTAGCAATTCCTAAAATAAATCTAAGGAGGACTAGGTCTTTAAAGCTGCCTGGTGACCCAGCTGTCTGATTGAATGCTAACCATCAATGACGGCTGAGTTCGAAAGCTTCCTGCTCTTTGCCTGGGATGGTTGGGAAAAGTTAGGGGCTCAGCAGAACAGAATCACAGTGGGATGGCACAAGTCTGAAGAAGCAGCAATCAGAGTTGAACAACCTATTTGAGAAAAAATGCCTCTAGAGTCACTTCTATTCTATGGGAATTGCTGGAAAAAATGCCTGCTGTTTCTAAGACTGCTCTACAGGATGTGAAATGAATGCTGATCTGGGTATTTGCTGTTTTCCATGAGCCCCTTGGCTTGGTTTTTTCATCATAAACAAGTAAAGAAGCATTGTGTGACCTCATCTGGAAAGACACAGACTCTCAAGACAGAAAGGAACCTCAGACATGACAGCAATTAAGACCACATATGTAACTAAAACAGGCAGGCAGAGATCCTGCCCACTCTGCAATCCCAGGTCACCATGAAGGAGCTGTCAAATCCATTGGCTCTGAAGTCAGCCTAAACAACAAATAGATAACTGCAGCTCCTGGATTAAAGAGAAAGGCAAGTGGAAATTAGCTCTGTTGGGAGAAGTGGAATAGAGGTTACCCAACACGTAAGTATTTCTACCTTAACATTTCTTGCAAAGTATGTTTGATCTAGAGGAGGGCTGGAACTTCTCGTTGGTTTCCTCGCGTCTTGTAAAGGCTAGATGCCACAGCTAGACCAGAAAGGACTTCAAATTAACAGCAGAAAGCTGACCCCTGGTGTTAGGAACAGGGATACTGACAGAAGACAGAAAGGAAGCAAGGCTGCTGTGCTCCTGAGTGCTATCTCACAGTCTGTGTAGTTCTCCAATAAGATTCATTCACTAGCAATCTGTCAGACAAATGAATAAATCAGCTGATGAATGAAAGCAACAGGCTACAGTGTTTGGCAGGAGTGTTGCTGTTTTCATTTCTATGCTTTCATATCAGTTCCTCCTCCACAAAGCTTCCAATCAACCAGTGTTGTACAGCAGAAAATTAATGGTTTCCTTTAGGGAGCTGCCTCATGATGCCAGAGAGTACCATGGGATTGTTTGTAAATATTTGATTAGAAAAAGCCAATAAAAATGGTATGAACACATGCAAGAATTGATGCTGTGCCACTATCCAATGGGATATTTGTAGTACAGAGCTGATGCCAGCCACCATTAACACATGTGGTACTACAACGAACACATCATAAGTGACTCTGCCCATATAATACCAGGATTCAGGCAGATCCAATCTGTAGACCACTGATTGACAGCAGCTACCACAATTTTCAGAGGATACACTGGGTACCTTCTTCTACTCCATCTCTGCACAGCACACAAAAGGGAGAGTGCTGAAGCATCCTCAGAGTTTTTACATAAACCCTCAACCTTAACTTTTGCAGTCAAAATAGGGACAGTTCTCAGGGTCAGAAAGAACACTCCTTCCTTGGTACCCAGTGTCCTTTGAAAACTTCCCCCAGGCTAGCAAAATACTTGATGGGTCATTAGCCCACACATGCTTCTCTGTGGATGTCTTAATGCAACAACCCTATTTCTAAGAGGTGTTCCCTTCCAGGACTCTCTCTCCTAATAGAGGGACATCAGTAGGGCTGTGATGAGCTTCAAGCTGCTGTGCATGCACATCCACACAAGGAATTAAAATAACCCTGCAGCACAGCCACAGGGAAGGAGACTCTTCTCCAGGAAGGATGTAGCCTTACTTGCCTATCTGGTTAAAGTGGGAAATCCTTCATCTAAGTCCCAGTCCAAGGTCTGTCCCTGTACTTCTGAATTTCAGCTTCAGAGCTATAACAAGGCCTCTGGCAAGACGTGCCAGGTGCACTTGTGCAGGTTTTTGCTCCAGCGAGTGAGTCTGAGAATGCTGAGACAAGCTGCTTAAGAAGATATAAGGTCATATCCTCTTGAGCTTTAAGACACGGATTTAAAAGTGTCACACATTTGTCAGAAGCCATCCAGCAGAATTAAGCCTCTCCTGATATAATCAGAGGTCACTACAGCCTGATTTTATATACTTCTTTAAATTCACACTTCTTGTATGAAACCAACACTGCAATAATCAAAGGCTAATATCAAACCAACATGCTAATAAGAAGTTCTTTTCACTAAACAAGGGAAAACTTTATCCTGCAATGCAGAAGGCAGATACCATCAAATACCTTCCCAATGAACAGAAATTAGATACAATGTCATAGCCAAACATTCTAGTAAACCTAGGCATGAATCAGAATACAGTCTGGCAGTATTTTATAAAACCTGCCCAAATAACCTCTCCTACTCAACACAGAAAACGCGAGTAAGAAGTGGTATTACCCTCATCATCCCAACTGGCAGAAAGCATTCACTGCCTAGTTATCTCAGATACGTGGTTTCAGAATTCCTGACCTGCAGCTGTTTGCTGAAACTTCTTTCACGGCCCAACTTTTTTCCACTTCATCTGGAAGCCACATTCTGCCCTTTCTCTGAACTAATCCTGCAGTTGTGTAAATATGTGTACTAAGTAAAAGACAAAATGCATGATTAATGGTGCAAATACCACCCAGTGCATCTTGGAGAAAAGCCAATGATTCAGGAAATCATAGAATTCAAATTGGGAAAACAATAGCTTGTTAAAATGTGAATCAGCTGCTGCTCTAACATAGAACATGGTGTCAACTGTCATTTGTAAATTAATTGAGATTTCGTTTTGGTGGCATCCACCTTGAAAGTCCAGTTGAATGAATTTATACAGTGCACCACAACTCAAGAAATAGATTTACAGTCTTAATATTCAGGCCGGGACTTCATGCTGTCAGCTGTAATACCATATGCAAGAAATGATAAGAATTTGTTTCAAAGAAGAAAAGGAAATTGCAATTTTCAGAGCATGCTGTGAAGCCTGGAAGGATTAGAGGCTGTCAGAGATCCTGTAGTACAAGAGGCATTTAGGAAGAAGCTAAACTCTGATGCCTTTAAAATAGCTTTAGAAGACCCCAGTGGGGCTTGGGGGTTGGGTGGAAATCCTGAAAACTCTTTTGCAAATCTGAAAATGTATTTCAAACTTGCCTTTGCAAAGCTTAATTAATTTTTCTCAGTGGGAATACAAATTTGGAGAATTACATTAAAAGCCATAAATAATTCAGCCACAAGAGCAATTTAATCTCATTACAGACAAACTGAGGTGCTTTAAAGGAAGTAAATGCAAAGCAAGGAGCAACAAACTAGGAAAGGTGGACTAGACCCATGACTTACTGAGAATTTCCTATTGTATTCTAAGGATCAAAGTGAAGCTGTGAGCTGGTCTCTCAGAATACATGAAATGCAGAAGTTGCAAGTCACCAGATTTGCAAAGGCCCAAGCCCATTGGGATTTTACTAAGGTCACAGAACTCCATTTTTTGGGGGAATCGCCACCTCTATCTTCATGAAGCGACACTGCTTAGAGGGTCATGCAAGGAGAGAGACAAAAGGTGCAACAGGGCTGCCAGTTTCCCGACATCTGGACTGTGACAACAGCGGGAAGTTTTCTTTTCAAGTCTTCGCTTTATTATTTAAACAAAGTTCTGCTTCTGCTTTGTTTCAGACCAAAACACTGCTAAGCCCCCATGGCAATAAAGGAAGGCTGTAAAACAAACAGATTCCACCTTGAATATATAGAGGGCAAATAAAAAGGAATAAAGGCTTTCAATTAATCACTGATCTCATAACGCCTTGCCATCTCTGAATGATCAGACCTGGCAGTACCATGCCACACTCAAGGAAAAATTTCCTAGCTACCGAACAGAATTTACCTACTCCTTGACAGATGAACTCCCAATGCTTATAAGTGTTACCTTTTCCACTTGTAGTTCCTCCTGTTTTCTCACTTTCATATGTCAAATAACTCTGCTGAAGACATCATAAATCCTTATATTGTTTGCAAAACAATTCAAAATATATTATTTTTATCATAGACAAGAAGGTAAATACTCCATCCCTCCCTGTGTTGTTAGTTTCTGTCCCACAGACTGCTTTAAGGGCATCTCTGAAAAGAAACAACTGTTAGTTAATATACTTGTTAAGTTACTATATACAAATATAGAGATATTTTGCCTGTAGTGGTTTCTAACAAAAACTATTTACATACACAGTCTAGCTTTGAAGGGTGGCTATTGTGCACAGTTTAGTAAGGGGCAGAGCAAGGCATATAGAGAAGATGCACAGAGGATATTTTGCATGCTTTATTATATGCATTCTTATTGATTATTTTCTGCACTACAAAATGACTCCAGGGTGTTACTGACAAAAGTCTTGCTGTAGTCAAGGTAGACAATATCCACTGCTCTTCCCTGATCTGTCCTGGTAGCTGTTTCATCATAGAAGGAAATCAGGTTGATCAAGCATTATTTACCCTTTGTGAACCCATGCTGAACACTCGTGACCCCCTTCTTGTCATCCATGTGGTAAGAGACTGACTCCAGAACAAGGAACTCCACCATCTTTCCAGGGACTGAGGTGAGGCTGACTGGCTGGTAGTTCCCTAGGTCCTTCTTTTTGCCCTTTCTGAAAACTGGGGTAACATTTACTTTATTCCAGTCCTCAGGCACCTTTCAGGATTGCCACAACCTGTCAGAGATGATTGTAAGCAGCCTTGCTATAGTGTCCATCAGTTCCCTCTGTGCCTGTTGGTGCATTCCATGAGGGACCAGGGACTTGCGCATGTCAAAATTGCCTAAGTGTTCTCTAACATGATCAAAGGAAAGCACTCCTTTACACTGATCTTTTGGGTCAGAGACCCCTGAGGACTGTTCTAGTCAATGAAGACCAATGCAAGAAGGTGTTCAGTAACTGCCTTGCCTGAATTCCCTTACCAGCTTCCCCCCTCCATTTAATAACAGGCCCATGTTATCCTTTGTTTTCCTTTTGTTGTTGATGTATTTGAAGAAGACTTTCTTCTTGTTCTTGACATCCTTGCCTAGAATTAATTCCAGATTTGCCTTGGCCCTCCTTGTCTCATTTTTACTTATTCTATAACGTTTCTATATTCAGTCCAAGTGGGCCCTCCTCGCTTCCATCTTCTGTGTGTTTCCAGCTCATACCTCAGTAATGACAGGAGTTCTTTAATGATCCACGTAGGGCTCTCATCTGCTTTGCCTGATTTCTTGCTCATTGGGATGCATTGTTCTTAAGTCTGGGAAGAAGTGATCCTTGAATATCAACCAACTCTCACAGACTCATCTTCCCTGCAGGACCTGTTTACATGTAATTCTTCCAAGAAGACTCCTGAAATCCACCTCATATTCCCAGGGAACCACCTGCCAAAGCAGCCAACACACAGGGATTCGCCACTAAAGTACATCCTTAGCTTGAAAGACTCTGAATGTAACAGAACAATGTAGATCACCCAGTCGTATCTAAGCCTGTAACAGTAACCTTTTCAAAAATCATAACAGAATTCTGAACAAATTATTCATATGATTGAGTTTTTCAACAGCAATGCTTCACTACAGTGGCTGCACTCCTGTAATCAGGACAGATTAACAATAGTTCTATCTTCTTAACAAGGATTTTAAAATTTTTGAGTTTTAATAGCTGATTAACCATGGGAAAGTATGCATTCACTGATAAACCTTACAAAGCCAACAGCGTTTCTTATCTGTGTGGCTGATTTCACAACCACAGTTGCATCTGACAAACAGAGCAAATGGAAAAACATCTCAAGGTCACTGGATCCAGAGCCTTTTCTTGGGAGGCAACCAGAACAAATCTGTAGCATACCAAACTCTCCCTTAAGCTAATACATATGCCTGCACAAGCCCTAAACAGATCTTACGCCTTCTGGTTCACTTATGGAGCTCTATGGAGGCTAAACCAATCACTTTATTGAGTTTTCCCTTACATGAACTCTCAGGGATTCCTCTGAAGAAAGTAACATACAAATCTGAACTATTGTAAGGTAAAAAAAAAAAAAAAGAATTTTTTTTTTTTGTGACTCTATACAAGTTACCAATCTTTAAAGTTCTAATGTAAAGAGTACATGAAGTCTGGATCTTTGGTCTTACTACTGTTATCTCTCAGATACAAGTCAAAGCACTCAGATTAAGAAATCTGCTTTGTACCCCATACCAAGGTTTCAACTATGAAATATAAAGCAAACAGAAGGAAACCAAGCCCTTTAAAACACAAAGTGAAATGGAAAAATAGTTAAGTATCTGGCATGAGTAACTACATTACAGTTAAGTAACACTGGCTTGTGCTTTTTCCAGATTTTGCTTTGCTATTTATTGACCTAAGCATAGGATTATGAAAGAAATAGGTCATGTGTCAGGGTTGGTTGCAGGAATCACTTGCTACTCCCTAGGAGATAGGGCACTGATACCCAAGCACAATAACATAGCCAGCAGTACAGCGGCTCTGTGGGTAGCCAGCATTCATCCCACCGCTCTTGAGAAGATACAATGGTGAAGATGGTCAGGATCACTATAGCCTCAGGGCCTGACAAATTTTTTGCTACTTAGACCAGAATGTGAGAAGTAGAGTTGATTCCAGAACTTTTGCTATGGAAAAGTCAACCTGTGGTGAAAATGTAACCTTAGTATTTGGAGGGAATGCAAAATAAAAAAGCAAATAGTGTTTACATGACAGAACACAGGCGTAGGAACATCTGTGTGGGGGGAAACGAATCTTTAAAATAAAGCAAAAACTGATCCTTTTAAGAGAGGGTGTTTAGAACCGTTTTGTCTGTTCTCAATATCTGTTGACCATCTTTTCCTACTGAGTCACAGGATACATCAGTACAGATGGCTAGAAAGTCTTCTGGCAGATTTTCATCACAAGACCATCCCCTTGGCATTGATGACAAAGAGAGTTTACCTGTCTATCCTTGGATTCTGCTGTGCAAACGCTAAGAAAAGAATTCCCACAGTAACTTAAATGGAGCCATTTCCAGAGACAAGGCTAAGAAAGGAAAGGTGTCAGACTTGTTTTATTGAACAGGTAAGACTCTACAGTGCACAATTATTTTGTGTCCCATGGATAAAAATACATGAATCAAACTGGGCTACGCAGAGAGGTACGTGGGTGGAATTTAATGGCTTGCAATGCACTGGAGACACAACAGGATGGCTCAGCAGTTCTGCTGATCCCCAGGCTCTGGAAAATCTGTTAATACATCTTTTTTCCCAAACATGCCAACAGAGCTCTTTACAATTTCATGCATAACAAAATGCTACAGCAAAAGTTAATATTGTCAGTTACTTGAAAATTATATGTATTAAAAGGTTAAGCCTCAGAAAAAACAGGCAAAGCTCACAGAATTTATATTACAAATCAGTAAGTAAGTCTCCAAATGAAATTCATCTTTCATATGATGCACTTTATGCATTATGGTTGATAGGTTATATTTACTAACAGAGTTGATAGTCTTTCTTTGATAGAAAGACAGGTCTCCCTCCATATGTGGTAAGAGACATTCAGTATTTGGAAAACAGATTTTCAAGTCTTATTTTCAGTGTAATTAAGTTTCATTGACCACAATTGATTATCTCAATAAACCGGGTGTATGATGGCTTAAATTTCTAACACTGATTCCACTAGGGAGGTTTTTCAAAGACTGTCAGACAATGGGGGAAGATATAAATGTTTTGCAAATGAACTTCAAAGCATCAAATGGGAGACAGTGCAGAAAGAAGCCCCTAAAAAGCTTAGAAGAGTGAATAAATCAAATAAATTCCTGAAGAATATAAGATATCAAGGACACAAGATTTCAGTACTTTGAATCTTTAAATGAAGAAATTGTATCTGCAACAGATCAAAACATCAGAGAACAAATATCATGTCTAAAATTTCCACATTTTACATTTTCCAGAAGATGGTAATTTACCACATGCCAAAATTAATTGTTCTTAATTGCTTATCTGCTATTAAGAGCCACACATTGTCTGGCCTGATTCATGTAGCTCCAGCTTTTCTTTGATCTTGTTACACCATTTGTCTGCCAGATTAAAGATCCCTTTGTTACATGATCTGCCTTCCCAATACAGGGAGTTAACAGACCACAATCCAATGACTTAATAAGCTTTTTTTTTTTTTTTTTAACAAGCTGAACAAACTGAATTCCTTGAATTTGTTTCCCAGGTCAGTCGCCCTGCCCTTAGATCATTCCCTCTTTTTTGAACCCTTCCCAATTTGTCACCTTGCTCCTTGGCATGTCACCAGTGATGAGCATGCCTTTCCAGGGTAGTCATTTCAGCATTAAATTAAAAACTGCACTTAAAAGTTCTTTCAGCCCCTCAGTTCCTTTCCAACTCTTCTTCTCTCTAGATCCAAGGAACTCTGATGGAGTTCAGCATTGGGGTTTCTATGCAAAACTTTAAAAATCATTGCTCCTGAAAATAGGGGTTCCCTCTTTATGTATACACACTTTGAATTCTTTTGAACACCATAACATAGAATGATGCCTTGTATTCTGCTACAAATGAGATATAAATTGCTCTTTGAATGGTTGTTCCATCTCTTGACACCTCCCAGATATCTGTCTCATCAAAACTTCGTCAGCAGTGATTGCATGGATAAAATAATAGATTAGCGTTAGACCTAGTTACTAATGGCTTTTGATATGCTAGCCTAAGAGGCACCTGATTGCTACATTTTATTTCCTATTTTATTCCCCAGCATCCTCTTTTAATTAATACAATGTATTAATGGAAAATTCCTTTCAGCTTTTAAAAGTCACATAGCCCACACAGTACTCTTAAATTAGTACACATCAAGCTCAAGTCCTCCTGGGTGTTCCTTTTTGCATGAGGGGATACTCAGTGCCCATACATATGTTCTACAGTAATTCACAAATAAGACTTACAAATTCCCTTTTAATTCTTCTCTCTGCTTATTCTACTGATGCTTGTTTTTTGTACTGTAATAACCCCTTACAGTAGCAACTTAAATATAATCAGTTAAAATCACTGGTGACTATGCAATCATTATGGTTTTTTTCTGTGATTCTCTTCCTTTTTTTCTCAACAGAATTTCACTACTGATACTTAGATATCACTAACTCTTGTACCAACTACCATTAATGACTGGCATCACAAGCATCTGCAAAAGGGTTAGTCCTTCAGTTTCCACTACAAATATCCAAAATATCAATTAAAAATACATTCACAACTAAAAGGAAACACTCAGACTCTATGGTGGTACAATGCAGTTCTAATCCTATTACCAAAAACAGAGTGAGCCTCATAGGTCTTTTACCATTGAAGATGTATTTATCAACTGGCACACTGGGGACATGACTGAATGAACATGAAGACATTTTCCCAAAGCTGGAATCTGTTACAGCATATAAACAGCAAACTGAATCCAGACTGCAACATGAACTTCTCTTTGAGTGAGGTGTGTGGGCCACATGAATCTCTATCAGTCTTTTGTAGTATTTGACTCAGAAAACTTAAAAAGCTTCACTGTGGGCTCCAAAAAGTCTGACAGTCCATGCTGTACCTGGTCCAGCACACAGGCCATTACATGACTGGTGAGATGCCAGCCCCTCCTCTCCAGAGCAGTCCCCTCACATGAATTGCATGTACACACAGCCTCATGCTAGACAAAGAATTTCATCCAAGCAATATAAAATGTTTTTTCTCTGTCTGCCAAGGTCTTAAATCTCTATTCCCAATACAAAAACAAACACATGTAGGCTAGAGAAAGATTAGGAGGGATTTCTGCTCCCAGCAGTCTTCTCTGCCTGTTCTGGGAACATAATTTAAATACATAAAATTGTTGGAGGGGACTTTCTGAGAGCTGTTACAAAGATCTGAATTTTTTAGGCAGCATTCAATCCTCTTGGTGCTTTTAGTTAAAGCTCTTTGGTCATTCATCAGAAAATACCAAATTTAACTGCAGCTTGTTATGTAAATCCATTCCAGACTATGTTCCACATCCTGTATCACAATCTTTAAATCTACCACTGCAGAGAAGAAAACAAGTAAACATCTGGCACATTTTGTAACACTAAGCCTTCTTAAGCCCACAGCCTATACTGTGAAATCCAAGTTTTTAGGCTTTCTAATGTTCTACTCCTCAAATACGTTTCTGTCCTTGTCACAATGCTTGCCTGTCATCTACAGGGCTATGCTGTCAATGATAACAGGAATTATAGTGCATGCAAGCATCATTAGATGGACTAAATTTAGACCTCAAACTATGTTTTAAATAAAGTATTACCTTGCAAGGAGATGGACTAATAACTTTATGAAATTGTTTTCTATTTTTTATGATTTTCTAATGTATCAAAGAGCTGGGCTCCCTAAACATCCTTCTAGACAAAATGTCCAGTTTGCAGATACATAATTACATCATGCAGTGGGTGAACACAGGCTGCATAGGTCACAAAGGGTTACAGTAAATGGGATTACATCAGGCTGACAGCTGGTCACTGGTGGGATTCTGCAGGGCTCCATCTTGGGCCCAGTGCTCTTCGATGTCTTCATAAACAACTTGGACAGAGGTCTCAAAGAAACATTAAGCAAGTTTGTCCATGATACTAAATTGGAAAGAGCTGATGTCTCCCTCAGAGGCAGAGAGGACCAGCTGAGAGATCTTGACACATTAGAGAGATGTGCAATCAGCAACTGTATGAAGTTTAACCGAGACAAGCGATGGATTCTGCTCCTGGGATGGGACAACCCTGGATGTACAGACTCTGAGGACTGAGATGGGGAAAGCAGTGCCAGGGAAAGGGACCAGGGGGTCCTGGTTGATGAGAAGTTGGACATGAGTCACCAGTGCCCTGGCAACCAGAAGGGACATCCCTGCCCTGGGGGCATCAGGCCCAGGACTACCAGCTGGGCAAGGGAGGGGATTATCCTGCTCTGCTCTGCTCTGCACTGGGGCAGCCTCACCTCAAGTGCTGGGGGCAGTTTTGGGTGCCGCAATACAAAAAGGATATAAAGCTGTTAGAGTGTCCAAAGGAGGGCAATAAGGATGATGTAGGGCCTTGAAGGGAAGCCATGTGAAGAGTGGTTGAGGTCACTTGGTCGGTTCAGCCTGGAAGAAGAGGTGATTGAGTTTGCAGTTACAACTGGGAACCCCTTCCTCATGAGGGGGTGAGGAATGGCAGGCACTGATCTCTCCTCTGTGACCAGTGACAGGATCTGAGGGAATGGCCTGAAGTTGTGCTATGGAGGTTTAGCTTGGATATCAGCAAAATGTTCTCCCCCTAGAGGGTGGTTGGACACTGGAACAGGCTCTCCAAGGAACAGGTCAAGCACAAAGCCTGACCGGTCTCAAGAAGCATTTGGAAAACACTCACAAGTACATGGTGGGGTTCTTGGGGATGATCCTGTGTAGAGGCAGGAGTTGGGTTCCATGATCCTTGTTGGTCCCTTCCATTTCAGGACATTTTATGATTCTGTGGTTCTCAATTGTTATTTCTGTTATTTGATTGAGATCTCATAGAAAACATGAAGGATTTATCTACATTTCAGCAGCAGCTAACAAGTAGTTAATATGAATTAATGATCACAGACCTTATCTATATGCAGTGGGGTTCTTTCAGTGTAAGGACTCCAATCCTACTGAATGATGTCACCTATTATCTGGATCCCTAGCCCTAAAGAGAGGGTAAATGTCTTGTCAAAACTGCTGTCCCTCTTGTCAGGATGACTGATAGAGTAACTGTGCTAGAAAAAGTATGAATGCATTCATTCAGCATCCAGTTAAGTATATAATAAGATTTGATTTTAACTTACATGGCACTTACAGAGCACACACTAACTGGATTAAAAAATATTTCACTACCAGAGCCCAAATTTTGGCTGTTTAGAGCATTAGCATGTGTGACCCTTTGGGAAAATGCTCTCAGGAATAAAGGAGTGAATGAGAGCTGGAAGACATTTAGAGACAATTTTCTTAGGGTACAAGGGCTCTCAATCCTGATACTCAAGAAGTTGGGATGGAGAGCCAAGGCTTAGCCATCATCATCACAATAATCTTTTCACCCCGTCTCCTCAGTGTTTAGCACCTTCCATCCCATTTTACACTGACTGATCATCTCTGGAGGCCAAGGAAGACGTGGACCTGTTGGAGTGAGTTCAGAAGAGATCACAGGCATGATCAGAGGGCTGGAGTATCCCCACTATGAATACAGGCTGAGAGAGTTGGGTTTGTTCAACCTGGAGAAGAGAAGGCTCTGGGAAGACCTCACTGTGACCTTCCAATAGTTAGACGGGGCTTATAAAAGAGATGGAGAGTGACTTTTTACATAGGCAGATAGTGACAGAACAAGGGAAAACCTTCTTAAACTGAGAGTTTAGATTCAATATTAGTAATACATTCTGTACTGTGAAGATGATGAGACACTGGAACAGGTTTCCCAGAGAAGCTGTGGATGTCCCATCCCTGGAAGTGTTCAAGGATTGGTTTGATATCCGGAGCAACATGATCTAGTGAGTGGCATTCTTGCCAGTAGCAGGGGGATTTCAACTGAGCAATCTTAAAGGTTCCTTCCAACCCAAATCACACTATGATTCTATGACGCCTTACTTGTGTCTCTCAAATTCATATTCGGCTGAAAAATATTTTGCTAGAAAACAAAGTATTTGGCCTAGAACAAGTCTCTGAGGCTTGAAACAGACTGTGTACAAATCTAAGTGGTGTAACATGAAGCTCATCTTAGTTTTTATTAAATCTTTTGAGTGAATTGGGAATTCACTACTAATTATTTTTCCACTATTTGTTTTCTAGATAGAAGGAAATGAGGTGTCTTGTAGAAAAAGGAGGCAAATAGCAGGTCTCCATGCATATCTCCTCTCAGTCCCAGCAGAATGACTTTTTCCCCCTGTGAGTGAGCTAGTTTTACTCTTCATTTTCTTGATTCTAATCTAGTTAAAGTGCCTGATTCTGAAAATGCCTATGAAGTAGAGAAGAAAGAGGCAGTGCCTTGCTGTAAAAGCCACTTGGTTCATTTTTCTCCTCTCTCTGTTCCTTCTGAAGCACCCTAAGCATGTCCTATTTGGGAATAGCCTTATTGCAGTGACCAACCATCCACCAGCCTCACTCAGCGCAGGCCAGTAAATAAAAGATTATCCATGGTCATTGGGCAGTTCATTTGAGAAATGGGAAAATACAAGACTGTCCAGTAAATATGCCCAATCTCCTGTATTTACCTGTCTCTATGTTGTAGGAGAATGCAACCAGAGCTGTTCCATGTTCTGTGTTCCACTATTACTCTTCAGCTTCAGGGAGCCTCAGGACATCTACTAAGAGCCGGCTCATCTCCATGAAAGCTCTGGTCTGGATTTGACACTAGTTTGATCACAAAGTTGCAGCTACTCTTACTTTGGATGCAATCACACCAGTGTAAGGACTATATGCCAGCATTACTTATGCTGATTTTACACTAGAAGGCTAGAATAGTATATGTATCTTTATGTGCTTTGCTTCTGCCAACATGAAGCCAAATTTCAGACTGTGAAGAACTGAGTAGACATCTTTGCCAAATACCTCAGATTGCCAGTGCTTTGTGTGTGAGTCCATACTCTTCACACATCGTTGTGAGTGGCAAGTTACATCCATTAAACCCAAAGAAACTCTGGGATAAAATACACTGGCCATAAACAACAATGTTTTTCCCTACTCAGCTCATGTGCTGACAGTTGGAGCTTCATATAAAGAGCCATCTCTGAAGCCTGTCAGAGGCACAATTGCTTTTGGAACATGAACTGAGGTGATGGCAAAGACCTGAGCTTGTATTCGTAGTGTTCCCAGCAAGGCAGAACACAAGCGCAACACTCACTAGAGGCTCTTTGAACCCTGCACTACAAGCTGTCAGTGTAGCCAGAAGCCCAGCAATCTCATTTATGCAAAAACAAAAATAGAAACACAGCTCCTCCTCATGGGAATAAAAATTAGTTCCAGGCAGGCAGATAAACCCTAAACTGCAAATTGCAATGACAATATTTCCTTTTCAGAAGAGCCTGTTTCATGCCAAAGAAACACTGTTAGCCTCAGAAACCCCATCCAAATAAATTACTGGAGAAGACTGCAAAAAAAGGGTACAGAAGCAAGGGAGAGGCTAGGGCCCTCTCTGTTAAGAAAGCATCCACCCCTCTGGAGCAGTGTCAACCCACAGTAAACAAGGGATCTTTTGTTTCAAAAAGTACACTTTAGGCAGTAGGACAAATGTGTTACTTGTATTTTGGCAGCGCTCCTAAATGCCTGCTGCACAGAAGACTGGTGATGTAATTATGCCCACATCAGACCCAAAGATATTCCAGTCATTGTGTGGCTCTAGGATCATTTCCTCTGGGCTGGATTTATTTCACCTTACTTTGGTCGTCTAGGAGACAAGCACCCAGGCTAGGTGCTCAGCCTCGGCTCAGTTGTGAGGAGGGATCACCCCTTCCAAAAAGCCACTTAGTTCCTCCCTAAAACATCAGGATGGATGGCCTCTGGATGTGTTGATCTCTCCATGATGACTAAAGGGGGAGTCTAGAGCAAAGACTCAGCTCTCAGTTGTTTGTTGCCTTCAGCTGGCTGCGACAAGCTATGCTCTCTGTCCTCTATACAGATGGGATAAAAAGATTTCTGGCTCTCTTGTCCACTGAGCAAGCCTCTAAGTCAGAGTCTCCCTCTCTTTGCATCTCTGTAGTGCCTTTGCCACAATGGACCATGGCAAAACTAACTAATACTTTTGCACAACCCAGAAAGCACACTGGTCTTGCCTAGTGTATGAAGCATACAAAATTAGAACAATTTCTTGAATATGTTAAGCAGGGAGGTTACCTTCCTCAAGCTTGTATCTCTCCTCTGCCACCTGGCTGGCAGGGCAGTAGGAAGGCACTGCTAAATTCCTGCACTCTCTCAGCACAGGGATGTAAGAACAATAAGATTTTGCAGTGCTGTACAGGGCAAGGACATCCTAAGCACTTCACACCATGCCTCCTTTTGCAAAAGCTGATTCTGATCTGCTCTTCAGAATAGCTGCTGCCTGCTGAATTAAAAAGAGTGTCAAGCCAATTTAGGCTTCTTGGCAAACTAACAAGAACATTTCCAGAGCTCAGATGGAGTGAAAGTCAAAAGAAAAATGTAAATTTAAAATGAAAATGAAATTTTGCAATATTGCAAGCATAGCACAGTCCTTACCAGTATAAATGAAGACAACCCATCTGGTTCCATTGTCAGAACACAGAAAAATGAATGATCATTCATCAGATAAGAATGAATACATATTTGGGATGATACCAAAAGTTCCTGTAGCCACTCTAGTCAAGTATCTTACACCAAAATGTAGCAATTGTTTAAACTGAGAATGTCAGCAAATACAGGTCTGTCTCTTTGTATGTACTCAAGCTTCCAGCAACTCACAGCTATCAACTTACTGAATCGGGTGGTTTTTCCCTTCAACAGCAAACTGGTCCACCATGAATCTATCTAAACTATTTTGAAACCGTGTGTATTTCTGTTCTCCAGACCACAAAGAAAGGAAGAATAGTTCAGCAATTCCATTATGTACCACATTATCCTGTTTTAAATTTGGTTTAGTCCTACAATAATTGCTGTCTATGCCTATATATTTCTGAATGTTCATGTCATGGAATGGAAAGGCCTAATCCCTGTATTGAGTTAACTCTCAATTTATTGCTATGAAATTAGGTGAGTCCTTGCTATGAGATGCAATCCAAGCCTCAAAGGATTGTCTGAATTGATCACAGAGCACTTGTGTAAATATTTTAAATCTTTCAATAATTTTTTTTCATTTAATACTTACAAGAGCCATACCCCACTGCAAATAGGTCCTTGTACTTTGGATTCCTGTAATGACAAAATATATATAAGATTGCATGTATTATTAACCATGCAGTTCCACAGCAATGCAGTGTTCCCCACATTAACTTCAGAATCCATTCTCACAGGACTGCACCCAGTCTGAGGGCTCCGCCCTTTGATCAGATGCACTAGTAAAGCTTGTGAGTAACTTGTCCAAACTAATGGTGCGCAAAAAAGCAGAACATCAGGTGATCAAAACAGTAGATGAAAAAGATGAAAAGACAGACGTCAATCTCCAGCACTTCTTGGCTTATCCATTACATAATTGCAGAAAGTTTACTTTTAAAAATGAGATCTTTGAGGAAAGCAAAAAAAGCAGGAATATATTGGTTCCCAGCTTTAACTGGCAAGAATTAAAAAGTTTCTAAATCAATAAATTCACTTTCCCTACTATTTCCTGCTATTAAATTATGAGAGATGCTTCTAGACACAGCTATCAGTTCATAAATTCATGACCACAACCACAAACCAGGAAGGGAAATTCCCTTCTGACCCAGCTGATGAACAGTGTATTTCCTGTGGCAAATACTGATAATGAGCAATTAGCAATCTACTGTGTCTTCTAAAGTCCCTTTACTTGAAAAACATCTACCCTCTCTACAAGCTCTTCCATGGGTGGTAGGTTACTGTAGATAGGATTTGCATGGGACAAAGATCATACTGTTGTTATCCCTGAGCTCACACAGCACAACCAACGAGTAACAATTCCATGAAATGAACACATGTGGAAATTATCTAATGAGTATTTTCTCTGACTTGCTACTGTGAATTGATAAAATAAACACACTTCTCTTTTCATTTCTCCTTTTTCATTTGGGCTAATACCTAAGCATCCTAATGCTCTTGTTCTTTTCACTAAATGCACCATCACTGCTAAAAATGACAGAATAAAAATTCAATTAGAAAAGCTTATTCCATAAAGCAATTTGCAGTTTTCAGGGTCATCTTACTGTTATAATTTTCTGGAGACAAGTTTAACAGCAGTACAAATTACCTGTTAAAGATGCCTTTTCTCACAATTTTGCTTCCCATTTTTACTGTTATCTCTAATTCTCACACAACTGCATGCTTGATACTCTCTTACATAATACCACAGTGGCTTGAAAGGCAGAAGATGGCAATCTTGCTCTGTCTCGACATAGATTCTCCTTGTCAAGGCACAAACATGCTCACACAAACAAATAAAAGGAGGCCTAACTGCAGGGGATCACAGGGTAGGGTCTGACTAGGTACATCTCATGCACAGTGCATGAACCAAGCCAGTTCTGAGGAGGATCAAGCACATTAAGAAGTGAAAGGACTCATTTGTGTTACCGATAAATTGGGTTTTTTCACAGTAATAACCATAGCAATAATATCTCAGAACAAAAGAGAGTTGATTTGCAGGTATCGGGTATCAAGTATTTGCAAGTACCATGATTATTTTTGGACTGACCAAATACGTAAAAGTGGACTGCAGGGCAAATGTCTTCTGCACTGAACTGTGCAAGATCCCAGTACATAAATACCTCTCTTGTCTGGAGGGGAAACCATGTGAGAAGTGGCTGAGGTCACTTGGCCTGTTCAGCTGGGGGAAAAGGAGACTGAGAGGAGACCTCATTGCAGTTAAAATGTCATGGTGAGGAGAAGAGGAGGGGCAGACACTGATCTCTTCTCCATGGTGAGCAGTGACAGAAGCCTAGGGAATGGCATCAAGCTGTATCTGGAGAGAGCTACGTCAGATCTTAAGAAAAGGTTCTTCACCCAGAGGGTGGCTGGGCACTAGAACAGGCTCCCCAGGGAAGTATTCACAGCACCAAGCCTGACAGAGTTCAGGAAGTGTTTGGTCAACAAGCACATAGCAGGACTTTTGGGGCTGTCCTGTGCAGTCCTACAGCATACTGTCCAAAGATATGGCAGATCTATCCGAGCTTTCCCAAGAAAAGACTCTTCTTTGCTCTGCTAACTGCACTCACTTTTCCCCAGTGCTGCACAGAGCGTACTCTGCCTCCAGTTTCTGTTGAAGGGCACAAGCCTGTCAC
>WBMY01008942.1:72647-98201 GCA_013397315.1 Donacobius atricapilla
CTTCCACAATCTTCTCTGCAACCAGAAGCACCAGGCACATTTCAGTGCTACCCAAGCAGTTGACTGTAATAAATCAAACCTGTGTTCCCAGAGAAATCAGCCCTGCCTCCTAAGATCCCGTTACATTCCATTCCACTCCCCTACACAACAGTAGAGACTAATTTTGGAGTGAAGAGACTTACCAGGAGATGGCAGTAACCGCAAGTTTCTTGGTTTTTTCATACTGGAACTTCCAGAGTGGGAGGAGGGTTCCTTCCTGGCCTCTGAATTCATCTGATGCATCCTCAAAATATTTAAAATCTAAATAAATAAATAAATAAATCTGAGGAAAAGGTCCCATTATATAAATCAGAAATGAATTGGCACAGTTCAGTGTCAGGGAAGTTTTAAAAGACAATCTATTATGCTCACAGCCTCTGCACCATCCAATTGTTAGTGTAAAATCTGTCTCAGTTCTTAAGTCCTAACTCCAAACCAGCAACTCAGCCCTTTAAATGCATTTTACCAAGTCCTCACACACACAGGCAGAATAAAAATCAAACTGATGATCAGCAGACAAAGAATTAACAAGAAAATAGAAGCCCAGAGGAAAGTGTGACCTTAGGCCACTTCCAGAGCTAGACAGGGCCCTTTAAGAGGAAGCTGAGCAGAGATTGCAAAACGACATCAAGACTGATTTGTTGCTGTGGTTGATATGTGAGCAGGGATCAGCTCTGCTCTGGCTGCCGTAACCAGCAGCTGCATCCAGGAGTGAAGTACCTGCTGAGGGAAGGAAGTGCTGCAGGGAAGGCAGTCCTCACCAGACCTGCTGTCCCCAGAGAGCTCAGAGCAGGGCTAACGTGGCGTGCTCTTTGCATGCCTATGGTCTGATGTATTATTTGCCTTGTGTGAGTCAGCAGGCTCCTAGACCTCCTCATTTTACTTGTTTCTCTATTCTGTTCAGCTCTGTCTTGTCCTTGCTGTGGCTGTACATACTTATTTGCAGGACTGACACTTCAGACTTGAGTTAGAAGCACCTCTCAGTGGGTCATACCTTGTGCAATGTCATCAAAAGTGTTCAGGTTCACCATCCGTTCTGCCATTTTAGCAGCCTTTGCGACCTTGCTTAGAGAATCAACATGCTGAAGAGAAAAGAAAGGAAAAGAAAATGTATTTCCTGTCTGTTTACAGGTGCCTCAAACCTCATGTGACTGAAAAACTTGAGTCCTTTGATCTTGAATACAGATTAATTTTGAAATGTATCATACCAGCACCTAATGATACAGTCACTTGAAAAAGGTATTTGCTTTATTATAAACATAGCAAGATGCCATCCACAGCTGAGCTGCAGTAACTTCAGTATTTGTTCCTCATTTAGCTTAATACAGGTACTTACCTATAATGTAAATAAGAGTCTTGTCTTTCAAGGTAACTCCTGACAGGATGACCTAAAAGGACACACATGATTCCTACCCCATCTCACTGTGTAACAGTTCATCAGATTTGGTGATGAAATCAGAGGGGTTTGATCATGCATGAGCATTCTGTCATCTCTACCTGAAAAGCTCAAAGGTCTCATGCATTAAGTAAACATCAAAGGATTTAGGAGTCCTTCAGTCGATCACTGGGTAATTCCAAACTGATTCATTCACATATCCATGGACAATCTGTCCTAGGTTACAATGTAAGATGTGCCCAAGATATGTATTCTATCACCATCTACATGAGCTGTTGAAACCAGGTGGGGCAGTGTTTCCCTTGTCCCCACCCTCCAGACTATCTTCTGTTGATGGGCCCATTCATGCTCTGCTGTATGACTCGTGGGTAACTCCCATCAGGGAGTTATCTCTGGTTAATGGGCAATCAAGGACCCATTGCATGAGTCATAAAATTACATCATTCCATTGTGGGATGCTCCTCCCATGGGGAGGAGCCAAGCATTCCCACCTGGATATAACCCGGGATAGCACAGGGGACCCTTAACCCCCCCCGGATTCCCAGAGGACAAGAGCTACCGGACTTTTCTACGGGACCACTGCTTCAAGAAGACCACTTCATCTGGACTGCTACCACTGCCCTAAATAACAGGTTGTATTATCGAACTTAGTATATGAAAGAGAGCCCAGCAGGGGCTGTTTGTCCGTCATCAGGTGGCTGGTTTATATGCTTATTTGACAGAGGCCTGTGGCTGATTACCATATCTTACTACAGTCCATTCTCAATTATTTTTTCTGAGTGTCCACTCTATACTGTGCATGTATGTGCAACCACTAGTGAAATCTAAACTGAACTAACTAGAAAGAAGGACAAGATCCCTGGGTGCCAGCAGTGGGAAGGATAAAGCTTGAAAGTCCACACTGCTGAACCATGTAAGTATGATGCCACCACAGCTCTGCGCAAGGATGGCAGAAAGCCAAGGCAGATCCAAAGTGGTCTGAGAGCTGGCTGCTCCAAGTACCTGAATCCCCATCCACTGTTGTGCCCCAAAGCCCCATCAGTGTTTCAAAGCCTTTAATCTTCAAACCTCTGCTATGAACTGATGGCTGCCAGCACAGTAAGATTTCCTTCATAGTGACAATGCCGGAAAGAAACATGCCTTGACACAATGCAGAGAGTGCCCTGAATAAGAAAAGAAAAAGTGAAACGAGTTGACCAAACTACACCACAGTCATAGTCAGAACTAAGAATGTGACTTCAGATTATGTGTGTCCAGCCCTCTGCTACTTTCCTGGGCTCTTCAGGGACTCAAGGGAGATTCAAAGGGTATGAAATTAATAGAGTTACACAGAGATGAGAGGACAAAAGAGAAAAAAAATCTATAAATTGTTACATTTTTTATAAATCCATGGTTTGCTTACACCTCCAGTAATGTGTGCAGTCCTCTTTTCCCATCCCAGAATAAATTAAGTAGAACTTGAAACCGAATTAAGAGAAAGGCAGCAGATCAAGGCAGGAGATTCTGCCCCTCTCCTCTGCTCTGGTGAGACCCATCTGGAGCACTGCATCCAGAGCTGGGGTTCCAGCACAGGAAAGACATGGAACTGCTGGAGTGAGTCCAGAGGAGGCCATGAATATGATCAGGAGCTGGAGCCTCTCTTCTATGGAGACAGGCTAAGAGAATTTGGGTTGCTCAGCCTGGAGAAGAGAAGGCTTCGGGAAGACCTTAAAGCACCTTCCAGTGCGTAAAGGGAAGCTACAGGAAATATAGGAAGGGACTATTTATCAGGAAGTATAGTGACAGGGTGATGAACACCTGTGCTAAAATGAAAGAGGGTAGATTTGGATTAAATAGTATGAAAAAATCCTTTACTGTGAGAGTGTTGGGGCCCTAGCACAGGTTGTCCAGAGAAGCTGTGGACGCCCCACCCCTGGAATTATTCAAGGCCAGGTTGATTGGGGCTTTGAGCAACCCGGTCTAGTGGAAAGTGCCCCTTCCCATGGTACGGTGGTTGGAATGAGATGATCTTTAAGGTCCCTTCCAACCCAAACCATTCCTTGAATTTATGATACTGTGATTCCACAAGTTTTATTTTTTGGGTGTCAGAGGAAAGGCTATAAATTAGAAAGGAACAAAACAAAACCCAAAACATCCTTGTAAATGCAGAAACAATATATTACTGATTTTTTTCTGAAAAACAGGAAACTCTCCAGAGGAATCAAAAAAGTTTTAATTCAGCTAGTCAGCTTTTCCGTCAAGTAGCTATGCTGTTAACAACACATCCATGGCTACATTTTTGACATACTAAGTGGATGAGTGTAAGTTTTTTTCTCTTTGTATCCTGTCCTGTTTCATATTTTATTTATTCTGTATGCTGCTGAAATAAATCTTCAGAGAAAGTGCTAGGCCTAATTTCTCCTTTAAAAAAATTCTTTTTGAAACACGCTTTTCCACCTTAGGCCAATTCTGAGCTAGCTAGGCAAATGCAAGGAGAGCTCATTGGATAACACATTTGTTTTGTTTATTTCTATGCATAAGTTATTTTTAGTACAGCAATATTGTTAATTGAATCATATGTAAGATGCATAATGGGCTAGTCCTTTGGGACAAAAGTCTTGGTCTTACTCTGGAATTTCTTATCACTAATTGCCTCATACTTGACTCTCAGTAGCTGGCCAGTCACAAAGTGTGACTCCCATAAACAAGCATGGAAAAAAGCTTATACTGGTGTGTAACTGCATATCCAGGAGACAATCCCCACCCTGAAATCAGCACAATAACTGCTTATACCTCTAGCAATATATATACACTGCAACTACAAGAGCCCCTGGTTTGCAAAGAAAGAAGCACACTACAGGATTGTTGTCATTTGTTGCCCAGTCAACATCTGAATGCAAACACCAACTGTAAATCCCAAATAAAATTCCCCAGCTCAAATCATGTCAAGCGGCTATTAAATTCCATAATAGTACACATCTGTTCATTTTCACTCTTTGCTTTTAATTCTGATAAACTGCACAGAAAATGGAAGACAGGGGAGCTGGTAACAACCCAAGCACTCCTCAGGATGACCAGGAGCAGGTGAACAATAATGTGAAAGTTAACAGCATTCTAAATTCACCTTGTACTGGTTTGAAAGTAAAACCAGTGAAAGACTCCAAGTCAGAAATACAATTTAAGAGGAGAGGGAAAAAAAGTAAAATAAAATAAGTTAAATAATACAACCTGTCAGTCAGGGCATNTTATATGAAAAATCATAGTAGCCATCATCCAAGAGCATCCAAGTGATATTTGTTACCCTGTCTCAACAGGCACATCTCACACAGGGATAAGGCTACTGTGAGCTAGACAAATGAGACAGAACCTCACATGATTCAGGAATGCACATTTCTCTGTTAAATATAAATTTTCTTAGGACTTCTTGGGACAACTATCAACGACTTCTGTTTCAGAGGAGATTAGAGGCTGTTCCACTGCAGAAAGTTCCTGCTTTCATTTTCTATTTTAATTAATTAAATTTAATTTCTATTTTAATTTTTATATTCCTAACTGATTGACATCAGTATTTCTGTTGACACTGTCCTCTTCCTTAATAATTCTCTCGCTCTCTGTTATCCAAATCAGAGTCCCTGCCTACCTTTGCATGAACAGACAAACATGCTAAGATCTTCTAGTGTTGTATACTCAAGCTTTCAATTTCTTCTATTTTCCATATATTTGCAGGTTTGAAAACATCTTTGAAAAGCAGTGATCAAAATCACAAATCCTTGTTCTGTTCCGGAAAAGGTATCAGCCCACCTTACATAACATAAATATCTTCTCTGCTATTCTTCACAGGGTAAATTACTACAAAGCACTTGTCTCTCATAGCCACATCACAACTCACCAACCAACATGGAGTTGCTGGAGAAATACACTCATGTTTCTCCCTCTCATTACAGACTGTAAGCCCACTCCTTACCAAAGATTATTTTCATACTCCAAAATGAAGTCTTCCACCCCACCAGTCCCTCCCAAGCTGTAATAACAACAACTTTTCTGGTCTATCTAAAAATTGCCTAATGGCACTATGGCAATAGTTCACAGAAGTCCAGCTAGATTACCTTTCCTCTACTTCTCTTGTTCAAGAAAAACAGAACTTGTTTTTCATTAAAGAAAGAGATGAGATTATTTGGACACAGCCTACCTTTGGTAAATACGTGCTATTTTAGTCAATTTCATATTTAACCCGTGTTCTGTATTTATTCTTCTCCTTATTAATTCTGTTGCCTCATGTGTTGGTAAAGATCAGACTGATGGTACTATTTTTACCTCCCTTGCATAAAACATGTCCTTGTTGTGGTCCAATCACATTGCTCCACCCCTCTTTGCATAGATTCTTTCAAAATCCTTAATGTCAGACTTGTGTTTCATGCCCTGCCATCTCAGGGTGAGAGAAGCAAGCCTGAATATCAATTACACTAAGCTCTGCCTCAGATACTGTAATTTCTAAATTCATTCAAGAACATAAGGAGGGTTATAGATCAGATCATGCATGTCTCTGGATCAGGACTGTGGAATCATAGAATCATTTGTGTTGAAAAAGACCTTTAAGATCATTAAGTATACTGCCTGTAATCAGAGCCATAACAGAAGGTACAAGAACAGAAAGAGCAGGACAGGCAGATACAACACTTCTGCCTAGTTATCTCTGCTTCCAGATATTTTTAGCTCAGAAAAATTCATATCATTCCACTTTTGTATTCTATGTTATCCATGGTCTGTGTACTGCCTTGACTAAATACTGAGGAAAAGTTCCAGAAGTTGTATCACTGCTACTAGATGCAGCACATCCTTTCCCCTCTAGTTCCATTTGAGTGAGAGACAATGGAGAGATTTCTAGGAGCTCCTCATCACAGTCTCCAGTCAAATACTTCCTATTACTCCAATTTCTATTCCCTCATTCATCTTCTTTATAAAATTCTCACCCTTCCTTCTGTTGAAATCCTTGGTTATCTCCTTTCCTTTCCTGTTGGCTGCCTCTATCTTCTGCTTTGCTAAACCACATCTTTCTTGTTTTTCCTAATTCTTCAGTGCAATGCATAGCTTCATTTTACTCCCCTCCCCTCCCTTCCCCTCCCTTCTCCCCTCTCCCCTCTCCCTGAAGCCAGAAATACAGATTCTGATACCATCAATCTTTAACTTCCATATACCTACATCTGAACATACATCATGCTGTTGTAAGTCTGATTTGAGCCTTGGAGTACTTTAGGTTGCATTTTTACAGATAATGAGTGAAGAATTCAACAGGTTTTTCATACACTTCAGGTTGGTTGACCAGCCTCACAGAGGACTTCAGTTTGGTACACTGGCATAAAGAAGCTTTTCCTTTCTCTTATTCAGTGCATCGACTTTATGGCTTTCCTTCAAGTCTGCTGGAAAGTGTTAAGTGTGAAAAGCAAAACACCGAAGGGACAGATATCGTGAGTGACTGGACTTCAGTTTCCCACTGTTGTCGGTGGAGTGGGCAGCAGGTGTTTTACAATATGGTTTCACTTTATTTTCATTTAGTTTTTTGCAGTCCACCATTTAAACCTGTAATTGTAATGTTGACTTGAGGCTTAATTCTCTGAAACATACTCGGGTGAAAGGTTTACTGGTCTTCAAAAGGACTGTGAATTTCCATGGCACAATTCACAAGAAGAAGCCTGTGAGAACTTCCTGGTCTGTTTATACTGTAAGGTTTATGTTGGCACAGTGCTGCTTCATGACTAAACCAGCCAAATTCTCTGCAGTCATATCAGCCATATGGTATGAAAGAGCTAAAGCCAGTTTCAGGAGTCAGCCCTTATTTTACACACACACACACACACACACACAGAGATAGATATACACTATATCTATATCTATATCTATATCTATATCTATATCTATATCTATATCTATATCTATATCTATCTATACCTTACTTATGTTGATATGTCTACACCTATTCTAGGAGCAAGTTATGAACTGAGTTCCAAGATTCTGTACTATAATTCTCAGGGGTTCCTGCTCCAGTCATTACAGAGATTATTTCAGTTTGCCTTCAAAATCGCTTATCCTAGACTGGGAAAGAAAGAACCAACCAGTTAAACCACAACAGAAACTTCCTGAACCCCTTGAAAACATTTTGGAACATGAAGAAAATCTTTCAGGGTTGCTATATCATCCTACATATTGTACACTCAGTGTTTGAAGTGGGATGATATTTTCAAGATGAGGATACTGTCACTTTGATGGAATGAACTGTCATTCGCACAAGGCACTCGTAGGCTACTCCTGACTCTGAATAAGGAGTCAGTATCACCCTCATAGCAAGGTCATAGCATCAGCTAAGGGCATGGTAGATGTTAGGACACCTGATATTCCGAGAAGCATGCCACTTACATATCTATAATTAGAAAATGTATAAATTGTAATTCTATAAAATCATTTAAAAAATAAAATTAACAAATAGTGAAATGTATTTTACTACAGTGCGGTATTTTGAAATAATCCTAAATTTCAGTACCTTTCAGATTGGAACATTGTATGTAAAACTATCATCACTTAAAATTCTTTGAAAAATCATAAAGTGTTTCTACTGATTTAGTTCTTTTATTCCTCACATAATAATCAAAAATGTGACACAAACACAGTGCACAAAAACCAAAAGCTAGATACCTCACTTGGAAATCAGGTTTGAAAATAAGATTATGCAAAATCAAAATCCTGTTATATACAGCACAACAGAAATCCTGTTTGGGGAATACAATTTGTAGTAAAAACTAACTTTTGCATTTTCTAAAGGTGTTATTTGCCTACTAGGACAACAAGCTACACAGCCAGCATGACTTACTTTCACCTGACTTGCCCTACATATGCACCCACCACTTTGAACAGCCTTTTTCCCCACATAATGAAACATACCAGTGGCTCCACATAGGATAACTTTCTTCCAGTTTTCATATCTTCTTTCTTTACTGCCACAGGTTTTGCTTTTTCCTTCTCTTTTGCCTTTTCTATTCTCTCAAGTTCCTCCATATAGGCATCATAGATACACCACTGAGAGACAGACAGAGGCGGGATTTATCAGGAACTGATCATACTCCTGAGAACAGCCATCTACACCATCACAAAAATATGACAGTCATCACGATAGTACCACTGCTGCTGGAATTTGGTGAACATCTGTATTCTTGCACAAAAAGTGAAGAGTTGGGGTCCAGAATTTTAAAGCATAATAGGGCATGTCTTATTTTAAGAACACATTACTGCATTCTTAACAATTTCTTTCCTCCAACACTCTACCTGCTGCTTTGACTCTGTCTGTACCTTTATTTTTGCAGGACTTTGTGTTTGGCTAATTTACCAGTGTTTAATAGGAAACATGCATTAAACATTTGCTTTATGACATTTCTCATGTGGTGTTGGAAAATTAAATTATAGTTGTTTAACACAGTTTAAATTTGTACTCCAACTCTGCAGCATCAAATGGAAACTGAGAGCAGTTTTACATTTTCTGCTATGCCACAGGTCTACCTTGAGTAGATTCAAAAGTAATTTCTCTTAAGAATTATTCATTAGTATTGAAATCTTAGTATTGTATCTGAAGCAGGTTTATTTCTTTCAGGACAAAACAAAAGGCAATCTGACACATTAGCTTAGAATAGGGAGTATGATTCAAACATAGAATATAGACTAGAATATTGGAATAAAGGCAGCAGAACCCTTTAAAAAAAAAAAAAACACAACGGTTTTGTGTTGTAAATTTGCAGGCAGAAATGAGATGGAAAATGTTCCAAACATCAGGAAAAGGACAAAGAAGATGAGACAAGTATGAGAAGGAGTAAAACAGAAAAGTTTGGAATAGGAGATTGTGAGCATAAGAAAGAACATAAAGGAAAAAAGAGCTGAAGGGAAAAAAGAGTTTATATAAAAAGACTATTTTAGACCCACTGAAAATTTCAACAATATAAAAAGAAGTCAATGGAAAACTTTTCCTCGTAGCTTTCAAACATTTAATGCAAAATCTTAGTCAGGGGCTAATTATCTTAAAGACCTCTGTTCTAAGTCTCAGGACATCTCACTGTCAGGAAAAAAAAAAGGGAAGAAAACTCCAGCTGGAGGGAGGGAAGATCTCAGGCCAATTACTCTGTAATTTCAGGTTCAGGAATAGAACAGTTTACAGTTTTTAACCTCCACGCCCCTTCCTATAATTTTCCTTTAACAGCATTTCTTATGTTGCTGCCATTATGTTGCAGCGTCTTCTCTGCGTTCCTCTGCTCACTGGTAACAAACCATGTTTTCAATATCAGGTTGACACCCTAGTTTGAAACAATGTTTATATCTGTGACAAACACAATTACATTTTACAAATATCTGAGAATTAATCAGCAGAATTGGCTGGATTCCCTTTCCAGGGAAAGCTGCAATGTATTTCTTGCGTGAAATTCCATCCAAAGTATTTTTTTTTTACATTTTTAAGGGATGCAGAAAATGTTACAGAGCCTTTCATCATGAACAATAGGCACACTTCTGCTACATAAAACAGAGTTAATACCTTGCAACGGGTCTTCCATATTCCTCATTCTGTAGTTCTCATTTGGTTCAGCTTCGGACTTTAGAAATCTACTTTTGCATAGAGCTAAACTTAGTCAAAGTAAAAACCCAAGTGCTGCATATGCTAAATTCTTAACAATAATCTAAGAGAGAGCTATGTCCCTAGAGCAGCCAGTACCCTGCAAGCTGCAGCCTATCTGCTGAATAAACTATTCTCACCCAGTGATTTCCCCGTTTCCACTCACTTAGGACTCTCTAAAGCAGACCGGTCAGGGCTGCTGACAAAAAAAAACCCCAAACAAACAACAACAACCAAAAAAAACCAACCAAAAAAAAAGCAGTGAAAACATCTAAACAGAGACAACTAGCCTTAGAAAAACCATGAGCAAGTTCATCCATTAAAGCAGAAGAGAGGGTCATACTAGTCTGTTGTCAGATTCAAAACAGAGATGAAAGCCACAGTAAATGAATTCATTCCACTACAGAGGATGCAAACACAATAATTTGGTTTTAACTTTCTTGCACCTCAATTTACAAAATATATTCTAAAACAACTTCAAAGATAAAAAGGAGATGAATCTAGACAAACCTGGTTAACATTTTCTGAGAAAGTTTCAAAAGGTGTGGGGTCAGTTTGATATCCTTCTTCCTGAAAAAAGAAAAAGCATGAAGAAGCATAACCTCAGCATTGAAGCCCTCTGCAGTGATATAGTCCAATTGTGGAAACAGTCCATATGAATAACTTGATAGCCAAATGACTCCTAGGGCACTGCACAACACTGTCAGTGATTGTGGAACTACAAAAAGATTTTGTTATAGACCAAAAGAATGTTCACAAGACCTTCTGATTTTTCCCCACATACTTCAAATATTTCAGTAGTCAATTTTGAAGGAGTTAAATTTTTTTTTTCACTTCTACCATTTGAAATGTTCTGGTACCAATTATGGTACCAGTTATGACATCCTACCAAATTTGAAAAGTTTTGTCCTATATATTAAAAAGCCAGTTGGATACAAGAGTCAGAACAAAAGAATTGAACAGGATGAAACTTATAAACAATTCATCTGATGCTACTGAAATGATATTTTTACCATCCTTACATCAACATTCTGAAATAAATTAATATATTTCTGTGAAATATTCCTTTAAAAGGACAGCATCTTCTTTCAAAAAACTCTTGTGTCAGAACATTTCTCATTTTGCTCAGTCAGAAGGCCCCATGAAAACATGGTCACAGGGAATGGCTGTAGGTTTGGCAAAAAGCTTAGGGAAGGAACATAAGGGTTTGCGTTTGTACTTATGGGAAAGTGCCTGCAGAGTGGGAAGGAGATGTACCATGTGGAAGAAATACAGATTTGTCACACTTACATAAGTTGGTTACTCTAGTACTCATGCTTAATACAAGCACAAACACATTTGTCCTTTTAATATATGGTCACTTATATCTCTGCTCCATTATTAAGAATTGAAGTACAACACCAAGAAAGTACACAGTGACAAACAGAAATTGCTTTCACACATTCCAAGTACTCAGCTGCTACCCTAACGTTGCTCTGTACTTTTTCAGATGAGAAAATAGACATGAAAAATATCATGTCCACATAGAGATTTAAGGATTTACAGTAGAATCAAAACATTTTGTAGGCTGTCCAGGAGTTCATGAGGCAAGAAATTTTCTGTCACCATTTTCATCACACCAAATGTTTTACAATAGTACAATCACTGTACCTTTTTTCCTAATAGCATCGACAGATCACAGGATATGACACAAACACAGGTCAACTACCTGCTCTCTCAAAGGAATGATTCTTCAATTCACTGAAGGAAATAGCAACATACCCGCAGAGGATTGTGGTATGTAGTTGAACCTCTCTCAATGAAGTTGAACTGGTTTGCAAGCTTCTTCTCTGGTGCTTTTGGAGGAGGAGGCTCTTCTGCCCCTTCTGCCTCTGCTGCCTCAACTTCTTCAGCTGCTTCAGCTGTTTGGGCCTCTTCTTCCTCTCCTGCAGCCTGCAAGAAAATAGAGCAGTGACTCCATCCTGAGAGAACCAGTCATCTCTTTCCTTCTTCTCAGACTGCTGGATTTTTCCTGCCTAGTGAAGGAGACTGTAACTGAAGATTCAAAATTAGGAGATTTCCAGCACTCAGATCAAGGAGATTCTGAACTGATATGTGATATCTGAATGCGAATACAGGCATTCAGGAACTGAAATTGCTTTAAAACAAAACCTGACACAAGAGAGATAATATGGCATAATTGCCTTTGGTAAAATGAACTCAGAGATCAGAAGATTTTGTTAGAACCCCATTACCCTGTGTTTTCATTTCTTTGCTAGACAACAAAACTTTACGTGAAACTCTGACACTGTGTGGGTTCTGTGTGGATAAGAACAAACTTCTCACAGGCTACTCCTTTCCTATCAGCCAATTGCCTTAAATCGGGCCACTACTTCTTTCATTCACTTATGCCTGCTGCTTTCATCTCTCCAGATGCTGTTTTTCAGCCATGGATATACTGTCCAGGAAGATTCCACATCCCAGCAAATTATACTTTATTTTGATATAATATCTGGATAAAGACAGATCTGGTATGATCCCCCTACTCTGAAAAATGGCAGCAGGACCATAGCTGCCCAGCAGAACCTGAAGGTTCTCACCTAAAGCACTGACATCTCAGGCATAAAAGAATCAATCATAGAAGCAAACCCATTTTATAGTAATGTAATTTAAAAGTTAATACTAAAAATAAAATGGACAGCTCTTAGCTGGCTATGGAGAATTACCTCAGCATCTTCTGTGGGTTCTTCATCTTTAGTCTCTGTCTCTTCAGTTGCCTCAGCAGAAGCCTCCACAGGAGCCTCTTCCTCCTCAACAGCAGTCTTTTCTGATGACAGAAAGGATACATGAATGAGCTCAGAATAACAGGACATCTTATTCAATATTCTAGAGATCCTCTGTCTTCTGGAGCATGGATATATCTACGTATCCTTCCCTAATGCTGTATCATTAGACAACACAGTAACAAATCCCCACTTAGGAGAACAATTTCTTGCTCAAAGCCACAAAAGGTGACAATGGTATTTCTAGAATTCATCTGTAGTACTTCTGGATGAACTGAAATAAAAATTCAATATTTTGACTCAGAGCAAACTTCTGTAACACATTTCTGATCTGAGTAATTCTCTTTCTGCATATCCCTTCAGCTCTGGACCTTTCTATCCTCCAGAACTGTCTGCAGTTATGTCTGCAGTTACTAGGAAAGTTATCAAGGCACACGGAAGTTATAACATGGTAGTTCTTATTTATATGGGTAAAAATTAATACAGTCTTGTTAGAGAATGATGGATGTCTACACCCCAATCACAGCCTTGACTGTGTAGCCATGCTAGCATCAAGCCACTTGAAACTAATTGATTTGGAATCTATGAAAAGCAATGCTGACAATCCACGATTTTGTGGCATTGAAGATCTCATCAAGCACTTTGCCTTACTTCAAATCATCATGTGTCACTGTAAGAAATGAAATCAGACTACACGACTCCAGAATTTGTCAGAAGGCTAAAGAACATCTATTTAAAATTTGACCTTATATACTAGGTTGCTAGAACTAAATCGATTGGTGTTAGAAGTAACACCCATTCAATCACATTGGCTAACATAGAGAGATATCAAATTGTCTCCACATCTAAAGAAGAATGAAAACAAGACAGAATTTGCAAAAACATCTTTTGTTTACAGAAAGTTCCATGAGATCAGAGTTTTAGAAATCAAAACATCACAGGCTGAAAAAACAGGGCTACAATAATGCATAGTTTGTTAAGTGTAAAGTAAAGGAGGCACTGACCCTCAGAAGTTCCAAGTAAGAACGATTCTCAGGAGCTTACCCAGTACTATCATTGTGCCTGGCACTTACCACCTTGACAGAACACTCATTGTGACAAAAATTCTCACTTCACAAACAACAGAAATACAATAAAATCCTTAGCCAGTATATCCTCCCCTGCTGAAAATTCAAACCTAGAACTCTTTACTAACAACACAGCTTTCAGTCTCTGGTTAATGTATCTTTTTGTCTGAACACCTAAGAGTGTTGACAGTAACTCAGATCAAATGTCTGAGTAGTTCAGGGTTCTGTATCTCACATTGTCTGAGAGTAAATGTCTTGATAAGTATTTAAGAATTGGTCAACACTGGGATAGTTTCCTGAACAATCACCTAGATTCCAAACATTTCTGCTTTAATACTTTAAATCATGTCTGAAACTTTCAAAACAGGCTAAGTAGTTTAGACATGTATGTCCAACTAATGGTAGTAAAAGATGTTTAGAAGACAGTAAATGACTTTGAAAATTTCAGTGTTAGCATTCAAATGACTCAAAAAACACACATCATTTTCTAGACTGCAGCAAACATCTGGTTGATTATTTTTCTAATTTTGATTGCCAACAAGGATGCAAGCCAAAGTTGGAGCTGTTTAATTCTATGGTAATGCAGCATAATCATTCTGTCATGGTGAATAAGAGGAACCAGTGCCTATCCGAAAATTATTGTGATTTCAGACAATAAAGCTACCTGCTTCAGTGTTTGATCTGTTACTTTGGCACCTGCCTTCATCTGAATCTTTGTGTACCAAATATCCATTCAAAGTGAAGTGAATAGCTGTTTGATCCATATTGTCCACTAGCTTGTATGCTCGATCCTACAAAAGAAAAACCCAACAAAATAATAGAATCACAGAATCACAGAATCCCAGAATGGTTTAGGCTGGAAGAGATCTTAAAGAATATCTTGTTGCAACCTCCCTGCCCTGGGAAGGGACACCTTCCCCTATCCCAGGTAGCTTAAAGACCCATCCAACTTGGCTTTGAACACTTCCAGGGTTGCAAAATCCATAATTTTTCTGGGCAAACTGTTCCAGTGCCTCACCATCTTCACAGTAAAGAACAGCTCAATCTATATAATTTAGTTTTGAGCTGCATCTAAAAGCAATCAGAAGCCACTAAAGAACACAGACACTTCAATACTTTCTTCTTATATACATGATTGCTTACCATGTCAATCACAGCACAGCAATGAGCTCATTTCAGTCATTGTGGAGAACTTGAAGATATGGATTACTGATCACTTGTCTATATACCATAAATATAGAAAACTTCAGCTCCACATAGAAGAGAAGGGCTTTATTTGATTCCACAAGACTGATTTCCTTTCTCTGGAATAGTGTAATGGTTGATCAAACAAGTACGGTGGCACAGAGGTGAGAGAGACTTGGGAATATTTCACTTGGTTTTCTCTTCTCTTAGTTGGTTTTGACAGGGATAATTTTCTTCGCAGTTGGGACTGTGGGGCTGTATATTGAATTTGTGCTGAAAACAGTGTTGATAACACAGGGATGTTTTGGTTATTGCTGAGCAGCATTTGCACAGAATTCTGTTCCCCACCCCACCTCATCACTAACTCACCCATCTGACAAACAGGATATTCCATATCATATGGTGCCATGCTTAGCAAATAAATCTGGAGAGAAAAAACGCTGGGGGGAAGAATGCTGGGAGGATGTTTGGAATGATGGGGTATATCTTACCAAGTAACCATTGACATGGAGCCCAGCTTTCCCAGGGATTTCTGAATATCTGCCTCAAGTGGTGAACAAGTATCTTGTTTTGCTTTGTTTTTGTGCAAAGTTTTTATTAAACTGTCTTAATCTCAACCCATGAGTTTTCTCACTTTCACTCCTCTGGTTCTCTCCCCTGTCCTACCATGGGAGAGTGAGAGAATGGCTCTGTGGGGCTTAGTGGCCAGCTGGGATTAAACCACGACACCTTCCTGAAGCTGGGACTAATTCAATGCCAGAGTTGGAGGAGCTGCCCCCCATGCCCTTTCTTTCAGGATGTGTGACCCTCCCCAGGGAGAAGTGGGAGGCAAAGTCATCACTCCACCCTTCCCATGTGACTGCCTGTGTTGCTGACCGTATAAGCTAGCGGGAGAAGGTTGCTCCAGGGTTACGCAGTGTGAGCCCTGCACATATAAATGTGAAGGTGTGCCTCTTGGATATTTTCTGGCTGTCTGTTGCTTACTACTACTCATCATGAAAAAAGCTTGTCAGTGATTTTACAAAACGCGTTTCTGAGCTCTCCTATAATTCAATCTTTACATCTGGATACTGTGGCATAATTCTTACAGACTGAGAAAAGCCTTGCCTTTTGTCCTTTACCTATCACAGAATGGGAAAAGTAACTACCTAAGATTAGCTGCATTATTTACATTCACTGACAGATCTTGTTTTGAATTATGATACACTACTTCTAAATAAATGCATCAATGCTTTTAGACTTTAATCCTCTATAAAAACCCTTTAAGAACCATTGGCCATAAATATGTAATAAGAAGTAGCCACATTAAAAGAAAATTTACCTGGTTATAAACCAAAAAAACCACAAAACCAATTAATTGCAAAAAAATCTGGTTTTCTGTGTCATGTCACACTTACTTTAAAGCTGAATCTGATGATATCCTGGGGAATACGGGGATTACTAGCTGTCAAGGTACGTGTAACTTCCTTTTTTAGTTCCTTTGGAGCGGAAACAAAACAGTATTGTAAATAAAACTTCACTACTAATACCACGTACAGCAGCAAAAATCACCATGTCTATGCTCAGTTCTGTGATGTTCAGTTCATTGCAGATACCTCCTGCAGATGATGCCATCACAGGTACAATGCTTGGGGCCAACCTGGCTCAGAGTGGAACCCAGAACAGTCATCTCGCTTTCTACCACAGTTTTTCAATGGTCTTTCTTGGTTTTAATTCTTATCTAAGATATGGTAGCACTTGAAAAATGCTATCTGCTTTCTGTAGGGTAACAGACAACTCGTGTCTTTAAAATTTACACTGTCCAAAAATAAACAATAAGTTCAATAGGAGTACTTTCAGGATTGACCACTGTGAACAAAAAAAAAGTACTTTTGTTAACTATTTTTTGGAGAAGGCAGTTTTCCCAGGGCAGAAGAGAACCCTGGAAAAATGCCTGGGGAAACCCCATTCGTAGTGCCATAAGACTGACATACTCTCTATGCAAATTGTTGCCAGAAAGTTCTCAGTTCCCTGTGTTATCATAGGTTGATTTTTGGTACAAGAATTTTAATATTCCTAATCGTTTGCCCCGTTGGACCCTTCCCTCAGATCCCACCTTAATTTCCCTCCCACAGAGGGGCGCATAAATACCCCTGTCTGCCTCTAGACTCTGCCTTTGGCCTCATGCCTTTTGCTCCTTGTACTACTTTGTCCAGTTCATTCCAATGCAGTGGATGCCTTATTGTTTGTTATTTTTGTGTTATTAAAACTACTTTTCGGACAATGGATCAAAGCTCTCTCTCTGCAATTTAAGTCATCAATCAAGGCAGAGTCCCAAGGAAACTCAAAGGGGTCTGATAATCTGGGCTTAGACCACAAGGAGTTTCAATTTTTCCTGACTGAGTTGGGGGACATACTAAAGTTTCCCTTTCACAGCTCGTTTAAGGACAGAGAACAATGCTAGAGTTTTATAAGGCAGTGAGAAGACAGCAACAACTGCAGTTGGAAGAGTGACCAATTGCAATGCTACTGAACCCAATTAGGGAAGAAATAGCAATAAAATTGTAGGACACTTGCCTGTCCTGTGTATTGCACAGAGGCACCTAAAAAGCTCAGGGCTGGCTCTGGGTCCTCCTTAACTGAGTGAAGCCTCAGGCCCATTTTTCCTTTTGGATTAGCTCCAGGCAGTTACAGTGTTTTAAGGCCAGTACTGGGTTTCAAAGCACATTCTCCCTGTTTTCCTGTTGAAGCCATTTCAGTTGGTACTGCAGACACTATACTCCAGCAAGTACTGGAGTTTTACTCTTGCAGACTTTCCTCCAAAATCAATGGGTTGGCTTCGGCTTATAGAGTTTCATACACAGCTCATGACAAGACAGGCATTGCTTTACTCACAGCTTCAGTCAGCTCCAGCTGATCTAGGGATCTGACTACAGCCTTTGCTGACCAGTCCTCTCCTGTTTCAGGAAAGTCACCTTCATCCTAGAACAGGAATGACAAACTTAGTAATACAACAAGACTCTGGCAGTTTTGCTCCTTGCCAAAGCAGCACTTCTTAAGGCACAGAGAAAAGAGATAAAAACAACATCCCCCCCACCCATCTTTGCTTTGCTTTGAGCAGAAGAACACCAATGGCAGGCCAAAATCTGAAGATTTTCATACGGCTACACTTGCCAGCAGGAGTTCAGTGGGTTGGAGGAGCTGTAGTCTGAAGATAATTGCTGCCCTTGCACAAAACTGCATTAACTCCAATAACAAAACTCAAATGATTCCACTTCAATGTCAGTATAAAAGCTGGCTATTCTGTTTCCCTTGCCACATAATACCCAAGGGCATTATAGGACCTAAGGACTACTCAAGGGCACAAGCCAAGAACCTGCAAGTACTTCTGATGTCTTATTCTATTAGCTACTCTTATAATTTAGTTTGAAATACAAAGCTGCAGGGATGTGGCTTCTGGAGGAATGTTAACTGATTTCTTGCAAAGGCCAGCATGTCTCCATTCTCCCAGCAACAGACTGCTGCTTTTCCTGGGCTAGCACTGGGTTGCTGTCATGATATAAGGTCATTAAAAAGAAAATGAACCACTGCAGGAATGAATTTCAATTAATTATCCTTACAGAAAAAACTGTCAGAACACAAAGCTGCTGATTCAAGTGCTTAACTGCTCCAGGCAACATTTCTCCCTCAGTTCAAAATGTGTAATGAGTTGATTTAAAATAAATCAATCATTCTTGTAAATACAGGATTCTCAGGCCTGCTAACTTTACAGCCATACAAAGCTGAGGATGAGTCCAAGGTGTAAGTATAGCTTATGGCTGAAGCTATAGAGGCTGGACGCAGCAATGCTTTGCTACCTGCAGAGCACCACAAAGGTAAAAAGCACAATGCTGTGTCATAATGTGCAGTGACTGAAAGTAACAGAGAACTTTGCATATTCCAAGAGCCCAGGGAAAGTCACAGACTGCAGCCTTATTTCTTTCCCCAAGGGAGCAGAAATGAGGCAAGCTGTAAGGAAGGTCAGGCACTCTGATGTACAAGAGACAATGACTGCAGAACTGTTGTTTGCAATTTAATGCTCCCCACACAAACACCCACTTGTAGGACATTTAACAGAAACAATTCGATGCCAGTTAGTTCAGTGGCTGTTTTCCCAATGAATCAGATAAGAAGTATTGTGGTTTTAACATTTTTATATATGATTTTCATTTAAAATTAAATAACTTTCCATTTTTAAATAGTGAAAAGAGGAACATTTAATGAGATTTTGCTTTGTCCCAAGAGAGTGAAAAGCTGTTTATCAATACGCCAGTTTAAAGGCATGTAGACTGTTCTTCCTTTCTGGTCAATGGAGCTAAATAAGAGGAAGGTAGACTAAGTCAGGGTATTCTAATAATTTATTTGCCCAAGAGAAAAAACATTATCGTGAGTCAAAGAAGTCAAGGCTATTTTCTCTAACACTTGTATTTCTTAAGCAAATATAGGCTATAGTTTGAATTTTATAAACTGAGCAGGCAGTTTTCTCACAGTCTGAGTCAGGGTGTACTTTGGATTTTACATCCCAAACATTTTATTTTAATTTTTTCATATTGCATTTTGTCCAAACTGTGCCTTTGTTCCAGGTGATATTCTTTGTCCTGACTTGCTGGTACATTTCCCTTCTCAGTGGAAACCTACAGCAACATCTTACCACTAAATCAATTGATATTTTACCAATTTTATTTTTAAAAACCCTAACTGTTCAGACTAAATCTTTTTTGCATCACATACCTAAAAGAAGGAAAAAACATTTTTTAAGACTTGAGAATCTTACCCGTTTTTTATATCCAGCTTTACCAACTTTTCCTGTCTTTCCTCCTGAAGGTCCACCTTGGCCCTAAAGTGAGAACACACCCAATGTAAACTTTCAAAGCATCTCTTTTTTTCTGAATTTAACCAAAGCAGAGTAAAAGTTAACTGCTTGCTCCAATGGTATGTTTTAAAAGCTGAGTAGGCCACCATTCTGTCTATAAATTATCTAAGGAAAGACAGTCACTTTCAAAACACAAGACAGTGATTTTTCAGCATGAAGAAACACCAGGCTCCAACCTAGTAAAATGCTACTAGTCTGTCCTAGTCTGTGAAACACCCAAATATCATACACACATTTTAGTGCTTTGGTCAAGCACACTAAAAGGCTGCTCCTGTCCCAAGCGTTTGCATGGCACAGGGAGCCCAAAGACAGAAGATCCACACCCAAAAAGCCGTAAGCATTGAGAAAATATTGAAAACACTGATGAACAGCTGGGAAATTGACCACTGTCAATCTCACTGCATACATGAAAGCACAGAAAATTTACTATTACAAGCTTTAAGAAAAACAATTAAATAGTTGTTTATAGGGTGCCTTATAGAGGGAGACTACCTTACCCAGAGTGAAGGAATAACACAAGGGCACAACAGACAAAGCTTTTAGTGAAAAATTACAGAAAGTAGGAGAGGAAATTAGGAGGATCCTTTTGAGGAAATGCTGAGGGACAGACAGGACCATGAACTCTGAAGGAACAGTGTGAGCCAATAAATCATACTCAGGAAACAACATTAGAAACCTTGGCAAGAACAGTTTCAGGATGGATCACAAATAACATTTGATGGTATGGATGAAAAGAACAGACGAGTTACTTGGAAAAAAGTGTTTGACTTTGTGACAAAAAGAAGGGGATACTAGACAAGAGGGAAGGAAAATGAAGAGGGAAGGGAGAGCAAGCTCCCATGGGCTGATTGATTTTCTTCAGACGAACTTTAGAGTGTGCCTTTCAGTTCAGATCAAAGGTCCACCTAGTCAAGTAACTCTCACCAACACTGTTCAAAAGAAGGTACCTCTTTTATTCTCTCCCGCATGACCTCTTAGCTTGCCACAGGGACTTGCATCAGAAATGCTATCCTTTCTATTTCATATCTGTGAACCTTTCTCTCCACAAATGTATTCTGTGATTTTGGAATCCATGCACATTTTTAGCATGCACAACTTCTACAGCAAGGAATCCAACAGTACAACTAGATGGTAATGCAAAGAACCACAGCTTGCTTTTTAAATCTGCCATTTGTTTCTCTCACCTGGTTTTCCTCATTCTTCTTCTGGAAAGCCCAGCTTTATCATAGTATCTATTCTTCCTCTTGTCATCCATATGTCTTAAGAACACTTTCAGGAGCACAAGTCTCCACACAGATTCCTACACTCCCCTCATAATTCCCTTTCATTAGGAAAATTAAATATTCACTTCCACCACCTGCTTTCTGTGTATTAAACAATTAAGCAGCCATAAAGACCTTGACCCAGAATCCCCAAACATTGTTCATCAAACTCCATTACTTGTTAAGACTTGACAATAAGAATTCAGAAAGAAATATTTTCAGAGAACAAGTTCAGCAAAAATGTGAAACTGAGTCTCTGTGTTATTTCTCTTTGTACAAGCTAAGACACATAAAACTGCTGTTACTAACAAGGCATTAGGGATTATCTTTATTCCAGAAGATACATATTAAAAGCTGTGAAAAATTAGCAGAACAATATATTTCTATGCTTAGGAAATGTGCCTCACTTTGAAATATAAATTTTTGTGATGCAAGTGGAGAAAAGAAAAGTCACGGTATTTTCTTTATGGTCACACTGTGGGTTGATTGCAGAGCAAAGAGGCTAAGAGGTCCCATGTCACAACCACCACTGAGACAACTAGTCCACACAGCTGGCCTGTCATCCCTTTGTGATTGCTTGACAATGGGCAACAGAGGGTGCTCTCTGACAAGGACCCTGTTATGTGTGAATTAGATGTGACTTAAGCAGATTTTCAGAGCAGAATTTTATTCAGATCCAAATCAAAATCAAATCCTTAATTTTAAACATGAAACGAAGTATACTTACTATTATGCTTTGTAAATGGATCTACAGAAGAATTTATCCATTAGGAAAGGCATTGCCAAGGCGACCTGAGGATAATTGGTTTTAGCAGTTGCACAGATTCCAATTAACATAATCCAAAGAGCCACCTGTGAATAAATATCTGCAACAGTATTAAATCCTGAAAGTGAGACCGAAGAAAAGCTAGAGCTATGAGTGCACCATAAGGAAGCAGCAAAAACCCTGGCCTGTTTTCCATACCATAGTTTGTAGAGTAGAACATGAACAATTTTTCTAATCAGCCAGGGACCTGTGGCTAGTTGGCTCTATTTCCCTCGTCTTTGTACAGTACTATCACGGTTTGATGACTGAAATTTAATGATGCAGTACAGGCCTGGTATGATAGAGAGACCCTGGGGAGACTCAGGATATGGGATGGAGGAGTACAGGCAGGGGATGATAAGACATGGGGCACATACTTGATATCACAGACGCCCCAGCTGTAAGCACTAACCACTGGCCGGTTAGAGAATTGCAGACCTGCAGATAGAGGAACTGAGGAAAATCTGGTTCAGGGGTAGGAAAGAAGTATCTAGCACACTGAAAAATCACCATATGCAGTAATACCAGGTGTATTGTGGAGCACCAGACCAACAGAAAAAGGGAAATGCGAAAATATATTAGTCAACATATAGAAGAAAATCCAGGTGAAGAAGAAATCATCAAAATGGACATCTTATCCTCCCGAATGAAGATCTCCAGTTGCAGAAAACTTATAATAACATTCCCCACCAACAGCAAAATCCAACCATCAACCTTAGGAACCTGAACACTGGAAGAAGGGTGAGCACAATACCAGAAAAGAGATAGAAACTGGGAAGCTTTCATGCAATAACTTTAACCGCAGTATCGCTATTAATTTCTTTTGCACAGAAGTATTTCTTATTTTCTTTAATGAATACATATGGACTGACAATAATGTTCAGACTAAAATTTCAGTCACACTGACATGAAATTTTTAGCTTTGTATGTTGTGCCTTCTCTTCATCCATAAACAAGATTTTGAATGCAACCAAGTTTACAGACTATTGCAAAATGGGCTCTGAAAGTCTTACCTTTAACCCTATGCATGTTTTTAACCTTTATCAAAGGATGGCTGTTGTGTATGTCTGGGGGAGGGTCCCCAAAGAAGAGGTTTCACTGCATCTGTCAGTGAGATTTACCTGCCTTCTCCATGCCTCATGCCTCATAGCCTTTGGGGCTCCCTAAAAATAAGCAAGTTAGTTCCCTACAGCAGGGAACAAGCACATGACTGACAGGACATAAAATTATACTTATTATGTCTGATATTTTGAACTAAAGAAGCTCCAAGCAGTCCATCCAACCTGAACAGTTATGTTTTAAAATTACTTTGTTATAGCACAGATTCTTGGTCAAATGCTGCTGTATGGATACAGCCCAAAGACATGATAAACCTGAAGTGGGAGGATAAGAACCAGCATACAGAGATCAGTGTAGGTCTGGGGCTTTCTTCCATGAGTGCTCCACACAGATAGGACAGCCATACCTGGAGCAGTCTAAGAAGGAGCAGATCCTTAGCTTATTCTGCAGTCATTCAGCAAAACTCTTGTCTTCTGCCCAGATAAAACATCGCTCACAATGCAGAGACCTACTTCACCAACAACAAAAGTTGAATGACCTAATTGCTAGATATTCTGGACTCTTGCAAGTGAAGGTAGAGACTGCAACACTACTCGGCTAAGTACTCTACAGAAGTCAGCATAAAAAGCAAGGACATTTTGCACGGCAAGCATTGTTCCTGCTATCACTATCTATGCTGCAGAAGATTCATCCAAAAGTATTGCAAACTTTTGGAACCCAGCTGGAAGGTTGTCATCCTGATTTTTTCAGCCTTCTCTTCTGTTTCACAGTTTCATGGTTTGGGTTTCTTCTCATGCTCTGGTCTGTAAATACCGGCAGATGTTTATCATAAAGTCAAGGCAGTTTTCATTCCTGTTCTTAGAGATATGGACAGCTGATGGACAGTTATCTTGACCAATGGGATGAGGAGAGGTGTCAACCTTCTCCCCCAATCCCTAACCTTTGTAAAAATACTATATAGTGGAGTCAGACCCTTTTAATAAAGTCAGTTCATGCCTTCTGATCAAAATGAATGTGTGCGTGTCTGTGTGTGTGACGAGCAACGTCAGAAGGTGGCACAAAGATGAAAAAATAACATGAGGAAGGATGAGATCCTAGTATTTTGGCAATATTAGCAACAGGTAAAGGTCATCAAAACTAGTAGATCTGTTTAAAACTATTACAAGAAGCAAGCTGGGAAGCAAACATAAGTCAGTCAAGAATACAAAATCTTTTATTCTATCTCCTAATTCAGATAATAGCACAGACAATACTGCTGTGCTGCTTGATGAAAAGGGCAATCCTGATGTCCCTTTTTATTGGTGTATCTGTGCTTTGTTCTTTTCACTAGTTTTTTTTTTGCAAGCTCCCACTCTCTGTAAATCTTTCCAAAGCCAGCACACTTTTCCCTTCTCATACCTTTTCTTAAAAGTTCTGTCTACCACATTAGCTGTAAAGAGTCCTCAATAGCACCTAGGTGGTTTGTACCCTGCCACCATGGCTTCCTCATTCTTCTTTTTACTGTAACAATGCATTACCCATAAACTGTGATTAAAAATGTAATCCTTTTGCTCTGACAGCTACCTAAAACACATCACACAGTGTTTGTACAATAGGGAAGAGGTCACAAACACATCTGCAATACAAACAAAAAATAAATCTGTGAATCAACATAATGATTATATATTCACTAGTAAGACATTTACAATAACTTGCCTTCATATGCATGTTTAAAATTCAAGCACATTTTTGTGTATCACATTAACTACAGGGGGAAAAAAGTTAACAGACTATTATTAACATCTCAAAGAGAAGCATACAGAACTTAGAAAATGTGAGAATTAAGGTTGCCGAGGAAACATTCATTTCATCCCATTGGGCAAAGGCATTACGATACACAGCTTAATTCCATAGTCACACACTTGGTTTTTTGCAGGTTTCCTGCCTCACTTCAGTCCTCCAAGGTTATGTTGCTATAGATTACTGCTTTATTTTGCTCAGCATCTAGAGTGGTGGCAGCTTTTTGTAATCCATAGCCTAAATCAGACACCCAACAAAGAACTATTCAATACAAATAGTTACATTTTAGCAAATTCTAGTTAAACTAAAGATGCTTTTGCTACAGCAAAAACAAAAACAAACAAACAAAAAAAACCCCACAAAACCAAAACCAAACAAGCAAAAAAACAGTCTTCCTAAATCTGCCTAATAAATGCACTTATATCCCTGGCTTTAATAATAATATTCATTAACAAGAAGAGGAGTGTGAAATACTCATGAGGAATTTATATTAGGAAAAAAAAAAAAAGGAGACATGGTTGCTAGGGAACTAAGGAACAGGCAGGAGGTATTAAGGACTCTCCCACCTCCAGGTCACAATTGTAACTCTGGCCACTCCGGAAGATGCTCAAGCGCTCCAGAGAAAAATGCCAGAGTTAGAACTAATGGAGGCTAATCATGTTTTACTCTGTCCTAGAGTGACTTTA
>WBMY01008943.1:0-19965 GCA_013397315.1 Donacobius atricapilla
GTTCTCACTCCTTGAGACTGAGGAAGTAAATCATGTTTAAAGATGTCTCCCAGTGGTCCCAGCTCTCTTAATACCCCAAAAATTTCTAAAATGTTTCTTCTTATCACTGAGATAAAAGTGGGAGCTGCTTCACCAGAGATGTTCCAAGCAAGGAAGGAAGAACAGGTCGAAGCTGAGAACTCAAGTGTGGCTGTGGCTCAGCAACCAACACCTGTGGCAAATCTAAAAACCTGAAAGAAATCATGGAGCACAGCCACAGCCCTGGAGTTCAGGAAAGCTTTTTGGCAGGGCCCAGTGGGAGACTGGATGCCCCTACAGAGGTAAAGGACACGGGAAAGGCTGAATGGCCAATGGTACAAATGTGGTGGTGAATTCCTGTCACTGTTAGACACGAAATCAAACACACGACTCCAGAGTTTGTCAGAAGGCTGAAACTAAACTTGATTAACAATTTGAGCTCTCTCTATACTAGGTCGCTAGANCTCCCAGGGGAGCATTTCACTGCCTCTGGGGGGAATTCTGCACGGAATTGCCTGCACTGACTCTGTCTGCCTGTCTGCACGCACGTGTTCATGTGCTGTAGCAAATCTGGGAGAAATGCTGCTCTCTTACCTGCTTAAGTACCCTGGAGATCTAAGTAATTTAGGCTTGTAAGGAAGGTTAAGTTATAAATTTACTTAAATGCTGCTAAATGTCGCTCTTTTGCTAAGTTGCTAAGTTTAACATAAGTTATAGGCTTATTTGTTGCTAAGTGTTGCTCTTCGTTAAGTTGCTATGTATAACTTTGAAGTTATAAGTTAGGTGATGTTGCCCTGAGTTTTTCAGCCTTCTCCTCTGTTCACAGTTTTCATGGTTTGGGTTTTTTCTCACGCTTGGGTGATGTAAATACAGCCAATGTTTATCATAAATTCAAGGAAAGTTTTTCATTCCTGTTCTTAGAGCTATGGACAGCTGATGGACAGTTGTCTTGACCAATGGGATGGGGAGAGGTGTCAACCTTCTCCCCCAGTCCCTGGCCCTTGTAGAAATACTATATATGGAGTCAGATCTTTAAAAATAAGTAGTTCATAGTTCATGCCTTCTCAGAAGAGTATGTGTGTGTGCCTGTGTGACGAACAGCATCAAGGTTCAATGCTGTTAAGTGTTATTCCTCTGTTAAGTTGTTAAAGTTAAGTTATAAATTGAGTTTCGGGTATAATTTAAGCTAGGCATAAGTTAAGTGTTGTTCCTTTGTTAAACTGTATGGTTTAAGGTATTAGTTCAGTTAAAGCACTGTTAAGTTTGAATGTTCTTAAGCTTTTGAGCCGTGTTCCTTTTTATCCTTGCCCTAATTGCCTTTTGACACACACCACACAAACATATACGGATAGTTCTCAGTTCATTTCTCTTTTGATTGCCTGGATTTTGTTTAGTTTTGTTGTAGCTTGTTTGTAGCTTGTTTTCCCTTGTTTCCCCTTAGTTGTCCTGGGCAACCACGAATGAATTCTGCCAGAGAATTTTGTCATGCTTTCTCTTAATATTAAATCTGGCTTTTGCTGATACTCTTACTAAAGATCTTTTAAGTGATCTCAAACACTCTCTCCTAACAGCAAAACTGCTCTCCACCATCTCCATCAGTTCTGAAATGCGAGGAGATGCAGGAGAGCATCACATCCCACACACCGGCTGGAAGAGCAAGGTAGATTGTGGAAAGCACAGACCTGTGAGCTTCACTTCATTCCCTCAAGCTGCCTCATCTTGTTAAGGATCCAGGCTCCTGCAGAACAGTTTGAGAGCAGGAAAATCCATAAAGGGTCTTCCAAGGGAAAACCAGGGCTGCCCTGATCGCTTTCCACAGTGGAACAAGGGGCCATGTGGGCAAGGGAAGGACACTGGGTGTTGTTCACCTTTTTTTTAAGTAAGGTCATGGATAGAGACTTCCATAAAAGTCTTCTGGCCTAAGTGGAGAGACATGGGATTGATAAGAGCATGAGGTGGACAGAAAACGGGCTGAAAAACTGCTCTCAGGGCGTGGTGATTGGTGGTACAAAGTCCAACCAGTGCGTGGTCAGTCCTAGTGATGACCCCCAAGGGCTGGTGCTGATTTGTGATGACAGGTCAGGGAACATCCTCAGCAGGTCTGTCGACAATGTCAGACTGGGATGCAACCTAGTACACTGGAGGGGTGGGCTGTGATCCCAGGAGAAGTGGCCAGAGCTCAGGGCAACCACCTCCAGTTGGACATAAACTGGAAAATACTGCTCTCCTAGGGGTCTAATGGGAGGGTGGAGAGGGCACAGAGCAGACTCTCAGAGCTGTGCTCCAGTGGATAAAGAGGCAACAAGAACAAGCCAAAACATTAAAAAATCTGATTAGATAGAAGGAAATATTGTTGCCAGTTGTGTGGTCAAAAATTTGCACGGATTTCCCAGGGACACGGTGAAACTTTCATACTTGGAGGCAGCAAATCCTGGCTAGAAAAGGCCCTGAGTGACCTCCTGCAACTACTCCTGTCCTGACTGACGTTGGACTCAGTGACCTTTGGAGGTCCTTCCCAACCTATAAAGTTATTATTCTCTGTCTCCAAGATATGGCAGCATATCCAGTGCTACTGTTTGTCCTGGACAGAGTGGGAAAGCAAGGAGAAGAGGGAAATTTGTTATAAGGCACATGTGTCTGGGTTAGCAGTTCTCTGACATTCCCTTTCAATCATTAGCCACAGGCCATTATTTCTGCTTGTCTGAGTACCCTTGACGTGTATGAGGTAAAAGAAAAGTAGAATGAAGTGCCTAAAATGTTTTGCCAATGAGAAAATTTGATGATAGAATGTCTCCTCAAAGTGTCCTTGTCCTGTATTCTCCTTCCTGGGAAGTTTTTAACTTCTCTTACTTTCTGATTTAAAATACCTCTGACTTTGTCCACTGTGCATCCCAATTAGACAGGAGAATAAGCTGTTGTTAAGCTGTATCTTGTCAGACTCTTGCAAGAACGGAAAAAAAAGAGAAATTCTGCTGTCTTTTCTCCTTTCTTATATGACTCAGAGCTCTTGCATAACAACTAAAGCAAAGTTATACCTTGATGAGAGAGGTCAGAGCCTTATCCAATTGAAAAATCAGTTCTATATTTGGAACAACAACAACAACAAAAAACCTTTTCAAAGGAAAGGTAAGTTCATAAATATTTTGTGAACTTTCTGTGAGCTTGATTAGGAACCTGAAAGTGCCTAACTTTATTTAATATCCTGCCAACTTCAATCTGTTTTTTACCCTTCTAAGCAACCGTCTGCACCAGGATGCTGTTCCCTGTCCTTGGAAAACACGTGTTAACCCCATTACAGAACAGAAGGGAAAATCTGAAGTGAAAAGCTCCTCTCCCTTGATCTGCACAAACACCTTGAAAGCTGTTGACACATTTGGATTAGAGTCTATGTGTACAGCATGTTGGAGCTGCACATCTGGCACTTCTAATGACACTGTTTCAGGAGACTCCATGAACTCTGAATCTTCACCTAATGGGGAGTTGACAGAAATGATCCAAACTCCAAGTTATCAGGTGTTTTCTAACTGTTTCACCGTGTAGTATCAATATATGTGCAACACTGTGATGGAACAGGCCTCGATTTCTTTTATGTCAGGTAATTTCTTTAATTAGTGATACTGCATCCAGCCTGGGAATCCCAGCACAGAGGGGACCTGGAGCTGCAGGAGAGAGCCCAGAGAAGGCAGAAGGATGAGCAGAGGGATGGAGCAGCTCTGCTGGGAGGAAAGGCTGGGAGAGCTGGGATTGTTCGGCTGGAGAGGAGAAGCCCTGGGGTAACAGAGAATAGTTTAGATGGGATATAGGGAAGAAATTCCTCCCTGTGAGGGTGGGCAGGCCCTGGCACAGGGTGCCCAGAGCAGCTGTGGCTGCCCCTGGATCCCTGGCAGTGTCCAAGGCCAGGCTGGATGGGGCTTGGAGCAACCTGGGCTGGTGGAAGGTGTCCCTGCCCATGGCAGGGGTGGCACTGAGTGACCTTTAAGGTCCCTCCAACCCAAACCATTCCATAATTCCATGACTCCTCTGTGATTTCCTGGTGACTGTAAGTGTTGTAAAATTTTGCTTCTACGCACCAAACAGCCATTCCCCATCCCAGGGGTGGATGGAAGGCAGTTCCCAAAGGCTTTTCCAAAGCTTTTAATCCCTTTTCTAAGCATAGGTTTATCTCTAATGAAGCCCACAGTGGGCTGGGATGGCTCAGTGCATCCTTGCAGAGCTCTGGTATTCCCAGGCTGCAGGTTCTGATCCTGGGCTCACTCAGCCAGAGCCTTTCAGGCCAAGAATCCACTCTCACACAGAAGATGGGCACATCCAGAGAAGCAGAACTTGTACCCAGTAGGAAGCTGAACACATTTTCAGCCAGTTTTACACTTTCTTGAGGTATTTCCTGAGACTTTTAGAAGTTGACAGTCTGATTCCTAGGACACAATCTTTCCTGGGGTTTGGAATGACATGCTCAGGACACAGCCTTACAGTTGTCCGCTACAACGCCACTACAAAAAGGATAATAAAATCATTTTATTTCACTTTTTGTTGTTGTTTTGTTTTGGTTTTGTTTTGGTTTTTTTTTTGTTAAGGATGGATAAGACAGAGCAGAGGTGAGGCCCTTCCCACATTTCTAGATTTTCTCTTTCTCCTATCTCCTAACTATTTTACTGACTCACACAGTAGATGTATAAATATACTTCACCTGACAGATTGGTGAGGAAAAAAACCCATGGGAATTTGGGAAGAGATAAACTGAAAACTGGCTTCTTAATGGTTTGCACAATAAAAACGGTATGGAAGAAATTGGCGAATTTACTTTGAGGCCAAGAATGATTTTGCTGTCCTGATATGGCAATAATAGGTGCCTGCAGAAAATAATACATTGATCACAGAGCAATGAGACACCTGAATAAAAATTAATAACAATAATTCCAAAGCTGTCAAAGTGCAGGATTGTTTTGGACGTCCATAAGAGCACGGAAAAGAGGCCATCACCCTGTTTCCTTTAGTGTTTTCTCAATTGCTTTTGTCTGCTCTTGTATTTCTGTATGCAAGCCCAGGCTTGTAGGATAAGCACAAGCAGAATTAACACACCATGCATGACTTCTTAAAACCATGTAAGCTCTAAATTCCAGGTGACTCATCCCTACCTAACTTATCCATCAATCATATTTTTCCCTGTTAAGGGCTTTCCTAGCAAGACAAATGCATGAGGAGGTGGATTGGACACACTACTCCTTAAATTATTCTCACATCTGTGCTTAGATAGTCGTCACTTCTATCCTCTGGAAGTATCAAAGCAAGGAAAAATCCCCTCTTCCCCCTAACTTGTCTTCCTTCCATGCACAATATAGTCTCACAGACAAAATGGCTTTTAGAGAGTGGAGAAAACAATTATTTTGTCCTTCATTTAAACAATATCAAACCATCGTTCATCTTACATGGAAGTACAGCATGTCACGAAAGAGCAGCACTAAAATGCAATGCCATTTTGAGGAGAATAATGGTTAAAATAAATATTAAAGGGATGTGTTTCTTTTTCATATTTCTGTGCCTGTAACTCGGAAATTTCACCACTACTGGGGGAAAAAAAAAAGAAAAGAGTATTTTTGTATTTTTCAAAGCAGTGGGAGCAAAGCTGTAGCAGTGGAGTTCAAAATCAAGACCATAAATCTCACTGCTGTTGGTATTTTGAAGATGGACTGATTTTTAGTTCAATTTTTCCTTAAATTTGTGTCAAAAACTTCTGTTGCCTAAATCTCTGCATTCTTTTATACCACATAAGAATAAAGTTGTGCGTTTAAAATCCGCTGCTAAAAACACCAGCTGCAGATAACCCCACGTGCTCATATAGACCACGAGTGTATTTTCACCCCGTCTCTGCCACATGGAACCCAACGGGTCTGACTTCCCTTGCAACAAAAGCCCTTCTGGACGCCATAAGGAGTGTGTGACAAAACCCTCTGGGAATTGAAGGGAGATGGCATTCCCAAGAAGGTTTTTGTGTGTCTCCAGCACAGAAGTGTTTGCAGGATGGAAGCAGAAATGTGTAAACACAGCTGAGAGAGCTGGAAGGGATTTCAGAGCTTCACTGTCTGCAGACAAATCTGGGATGTGCTTGGCACACCTTGTGAGCTCTCCACCTGTGCTCCAAAATTATCCAACACAATCCTGGGGCGACTGCTCCTTCGCTGGGAACAGGTAGGAGATTGCCTGGAAACTGCCAAGGAGGTTGAAATATGGGAAGAGGAGAATTTTTATACAAAATCAAGCAGCAAAAGTAAAGATTTTCCTTGGCTTTAATATAAAATGCAGCTGGAGTACATAAATTGGCAAATACTTGTGCTGCTTTATTGGGACAAATGGTTGTTGTCTACTTTAATATACCCCTAAGTATTCCAATAAGGACACCAGTAAGTCTGGAATACCTGCTCTCTTCTTAGATTGATATAAACAGCAAAAATGCACTCCTTTGTTCCTGCACTGGGATTAAATGGCTTTTAAACACTATCTTTGCATGTCTGTGTGGGAGAAAAGTAACAAAAGAAAATTAAAGGAGTCTTCCAACCCCTATCCCTTTCTTTTAGTTGAGCTAAGATGGAATACTGCATTTTCCTCAGAAATATTCTCCTGAACATCAAGAAAAGGCTGCTGCCTGTTGATTCTTTTTTAATAGAATCTAAAATTATTATCCTCCTTTTATTGGAGACATCCTGTGTGCACATGTACTCATATTTAGGGATGTAGAACACGCGCCAAGAGAAAGTTACCCATAAAAAACCCCAGGCGTGTAGGAGCCATGCACAGTCGGTACAGACCTCTGACCTCCTCAGAATTTGCTTATCACCTCAGTGTGGTAAAATCACAGCACTATGGAATATCCTGAGCTGGAAGGGACCCACAGGGAGCATGGAGTCCAAGCTCTGGCCCTGCACAGACACCCCAACAATCCCACCCTGTGTATCCCTGGCAGAGCATTGTCCAAACACTCCTGGAGCTCTGGCAGCCTTGGGGCCGTGCCCATTCCCTGGGGAGCCTGGGCAGTGCCAGCACCCCCTGGGGAAGAACCTTTCCTGATCTCCAGCCTGACCCTGCCCTGGCACAGCTCAGCTGTGAAATGGTGCTGCATTAATGTTTATCCAGATTTTGATGTGAACCTTCACTTCTAGTTTCCACGTTTTAGCCCTGCCATTCCTCTGGATGATGTTAAACATCTAAGAAGTTTTCCTTCTTCCTGGGCTACCATAAGCAAATATTTTGTTGGGGTTATCCTCCCATTTATAAAAGGATAATAAAGTAAACTTTCTATGACTGAGTTAAAATTTGTCACCAGAGCACATCTGGCACAATGCTGCTGTCTGGGACATTTGCTTGTGGCTGGACTCTTCACTGGAGAGATACAAGCTGCTTGGAAGATTCCCAAAACATGGCATTTTATGGGATAAAAGCTTGGGATCCTGGGGAATTCTTCAGGCAGACAGGGACATTAAACATCAGCACAGTTCTCCATCCAGCACTGAACACATGTGTGTGTGTGTGCATATATATATATACATATAAAAAATATATATCAACTACAATACTTCATCACTGCTGTCTCATGAGAACTTTCTAACCAACTTTCACCTTCCCTTTTGCTGACACACAGACCCTGGAGCACCCAATTAACTCCTGAAAGGGAGAGTTTGGCCCCTTTGGAAAATATTATCTCAGCCTCTCTCAGGATCAATAATATCCTCACTGCAGATATCCCAGAGATTGAACAGGCTCATCCTGAATATCTAAATTTTATGAAAGAGGGCTGCTCTGCCATTCCACTTTGGGGACAGCTGAGATCCCACAAAAATAGACCCAGGATTTATTTTCCAGGGTGTAAACAGGGTAGAAAGGCACAATTTTAGTTCCATGTGGAAGCACAGCCATGTGCTCAGTAAAGCTGCTCATGCACTGCAACGACAATTCCTTGGTTCACTGCCAAAGCCTGGGAACAGAGAAAAACCAGGTACTTGTGTAAATACACATCCCATTAGTTCTCTTTAAAAAATCTCTCTATAATGACTTATTTCACATGAATACTTTTGCAGTTTTCCCACTTTTCCACCACAGCACTGCAAGTTACTTGTTTTGTTACAAAACATGTCAGTCCTCATACGAACTCAGTGGTTTAGAGATAAAAAGCAAATACAGAATCTCACAAAGTCTAATAAAATCTGACAAGCTGTTAAAAGCATAAGAGTTCTGCTAACTCTGGCTTTCCTGTGCTCATGGAGGCTTTGCCATTAAAGGGTTTTAAGAGGACAGAACATTTAAGCTATTCCTGCAATCAGTTGCCCTGTGGTAGGTGATGACACTCATATCCAATTAGAAGAGCAGCAAGTATATAATTACTGGAATTTCAAGGAAAAAATATTGATATTTATGTGCAGTGGTTTAAATTATGCCAGTGTGGAGTCCTTTTTTATGCTATGGAATATCAATTAAATATATTTACTGGAAAAATGCCATTAAAAAGCTGGGATGTTTACTTGAGTGACTAAGCACTTGTAGAAATAAAACGGTAAGTTGTGAAAATGCTGTTGTAACAAGGTCAGTAAATCATGTTGGGACTCTTAATGAATGAGCAATATTCAGTTTCTGGGTTTGATTCTTTGCTGTCACTGGTGTTTTCTGTGAGGGTATCCACCAGCACATTAAAAAAAAATTCCCCTGCACTGCACATAGAGAAACAGAGTTTAACCCAAAGAGGTGAATTATAAAACAAATCATTAGGTAATTTCACAGATTCTCAGCAATAAAGAGAAAGTGCAAATACTGAGTCCCAAATTCTTTCACTGACTGAGGAAGTGAATCAAGGTCAGAACATGGAATCTGAAGGAAACTTCCAGCCCAAACAGTTTCATGATATCTGTCTTTCCTTTCCTTGGGAAAAGAGGGAGAAAATGGATATTCCTTTGGGTGGTGTAGAGCATGATTTGCAATCATAGTCTTTGTTAGAGGGATTGATTTCTAGATTCATTTTTAAATAAATACATTTTAATTGGGCAACTTCAGGATCTGCCTCCTGAAGTTGCTTAAAAATGATCAGGTTATTACATAAATATTTCTGTTATTAGAGGAGCCTCTTGACTCCAGCCGACAGAGAAAATTCCATTTTTCTTTGCTATGGTCCAAACCCACTTTTTTCATAAACCTCGACCACTTGCCTCAGAACTTCTGAAACTGAACCAAAGAGTAAAAAACTTTTCTTTATTCCATAAAGCAGGAGAAATACGACACAATGACCTTGCAATTTCCACAGCCCCAGCCAGCCTAACCCTTGAAAAATGCAGCACTGAAGTGAGTAGAACAGCTTGTGGAGAGGCCTGACATTCCCCATAGTTCCAGCTACACTCCCGTGCTCAGAACAGCCATTGCACCAGAAGGCTGGCCCAGATGACAGGAAAATAACAGCAAAAAAACAGTAAACAACCACATTTATTTCACTTTGAACCTAAGAGCTCTTCCAACAGCTGAACCTTGTCTCTTTCCCAGCACTCTATTTCTACATTATAACTTCCTCATTAGAACAGTAGTTTGCCAGACCTTAAATAAGCACTTTTACTGAGAATATAAGGATTAATCCTTTTTGCTATTACTTTCAATATTCCTCGTTAAAGAGCCACCCATATATGACATTTATTAATGTGTGTATACTGCATATTAATTCAAATTAAGTTCTGGAGTGAATAATGCTAAGGCCCTCAAATTAAGTGATTTAATTCCTTTCCTCATCTAATTGCTGAGACTATTATTTAATGTCTCTTGTTTTTTCTCTCAATTAATCCGTTTGCTTTATTAAATTGCATTCAGTTGTTCCACTCAGAACTTGTACAATGAAGAGGCAAAGTGAAGGTTTTAAACAAAGGAGCAAAGCATTTACATGGAAGGAGAAGGAAAAGCTGGTGGAAGGAACATCCAGATCATGGGGTACCAGTCACAAGTAGTCCCCTGTAAGTGAGGGAAGAGCTGGAAAGGGTCAGCGAAGGGAAAGGATTGTTAATAATGCGAAGGAAGATAACCAGGGACCTGGAATGCACTGGTGGCATTGAACCGCACTGGGGCTGCACAGGAAAACAAGGATGAAGTTCCTGGGTCCAGTCCAGCCTGGACTGGAGCTGACACAGATAAACTGCTAAAGCCAAAAAGACAAAACTCTGCTCATAATTTTAATTTTAAGCATAACTGCATCACCAGGCTTTTCAGATGCAGTTGTAACTAATGGTTACGAGCCCACTCTGCTTTGAAAACCTCCCTCTCTCTGCTCCCTGCCCAGGTCATTCCATTTGTAAATTTTTGCTTGCATTTAGCACGCAGTGGGGTTTTATATTATTTCATTTTTCCCTTCTTTCCTCTCCTCCTGAAGGAAAGAAGCAGAGCAAGAGGGTTATGTGGGATAAGGGCATGGTTCCTGTCCATTTCTAAGACTTTCCCATGACAAGGATAGTTGCTATGAATATAAAATCACAGTTCTTTTTAAAACACAGTTTAGCTAAGGATGAAATAACTAAATAAATTAAGCCTTATTTCACTGTAATACCTATGACTGTAACGCAGCCTGTAATTGCAGTATTTTTCTAGGCCTGTTCACAAGGAATGAGCACATGTTTGAAGTTCACATTGTTCCTGTTGTAACTAAAATGTTCTGTGCAATAAGGAGGTAAAATAATTGTATCATTTCTGCAAATGAGTCCTGTTTTCAGAAATGAGCTGTGCAGTGGCAGAGAGACCTGCACCCTTTTCTGCATTCACAGTCTCCCCTCACACTGGTAATTGGATGCAGAGCCATTCCCACACTAGTTTTCCCACCAGCTTGGAAAGCACCTTATGTTTTACCCCTGACATCAGTCAGTATGGACATACAGTGTGAAGGGCAGCAGCAATAACACTGATCCCTGCTCTGAATTCCAAAAGAGTTGTGTGCTCTGGGGGTATCTGCCTTCCTTAGGAGAGCACAGCACTGCTGAGTCAAAATACTGCACAAAACAGCTCATTGTCCTTCAATGTCCTGCCAATTACTGTCATTGCAGTGGAGGGAAAAAAAGCCACCAAAAAAAGTCTTGGTTTCAGTTCCTTTCCACAAGTTCTAAACACACAATGAGTATTTGATTGATTTATGTCAATCTGCCATTTTAATCCACTGGAAATAGCAGTGTGTGAATGGCAGACAAGCTCTTTGCCATGACTGTTTTTTCTGCCATCCCACAGAACTTTCCTGTGGACATTTTGAATATTGTACCTGCACAAATTCATACAACCATGGAGTGGTTTGCATTGGAATGGACATTAAATCTCACCTTGTTCCAAATCCCTGCCGAATGCAGGGACACCTTCCACTAGATCAGGGTGCTCAGGGCCTAAATTAACTTTAGAGAGCAGAGAAAGGAAGAAAAGCATAAATTCCTTGTTTCTTTCCACTTTTTTCTCTGCGATCAGGGACATTTGCACTCTGCCAGAGCAGGCTCAGGCTGGAGATCAGGAAAGGCTCTTCCCCAGAGGGTGCTGGCACTGCCCAGGCTCCCCAGGGAATGGGCACGGCCCCAAGGCTGCCTGAGCTCCAGGAGTGTTTGGACAGCGCTGCCAGGGATGCACAGGGTGGGATTGTTGGGGCGTCTGTGCAGGGCCAGGGGTTGGACTGGATGCTCCTGTGGGTCCCTTCCAGCTCAGGATATTCCATGATCCCATGGTATTTACCTTTCTGCCTTCAGCACAGCACATAAACTCCTGTGGACACATTGTGTCATCAGGGGTTTCTACTGAATGCATTTTTCCTGGCACCAAAAAGCCTCTCTGGGAATCAACAGTGTGGGCATTTTTGTTCCCTCCACCTGGTTCTGCGCTGGTGTCACATCTGTGCTCCCACACAGAGCCAATATCACAGCCCTCTCCAGTGGCCTTGTGTCCGGGAAACACCCAAAGGTGCTCCCGCTGCCAGAGGGTTCTCATCTCACCGACAAGGTCACAGGGATCTTCCGAGTCCAACTGCTGGCCCTGCACAGGGCAACCCAACCATTCTTTTTGCAGGTCCAAGCTCCTCTCCTGAGCAGGGTGCCGCACTGACACTTGCTTTTTGTCCCTGAGCATCACCCTGTCCCACCCTAAAACACTCAGGTGTGGGGCAGTCCTGCTTTTCAGTGGTGTTAAAAATAGAGGGAGTGATCCTCTTGAAAGTGTGAGCTGCGGTGTGGGACACAGTGCAATCCACTCCACTTTGGTCTCTCTCCAAGCATTCATTGCTTCCAAAGAGTTCTGTTTGCACAATCCTCTGTAGACCTCTGCTTTGCTCTAACGGTGTGAACTGCTGGCCTCTTGTTTGAGCTACGATCCTCTGTATATTCTTCACAGATTGCAGCTATGGGCTGATCTTGCAACCAGAATCAATCTTTTTTTGCAGCCAGAAGAGTATTTTTTACACGACAAAGCTTTTGTTTTAGGATCTCAGAGCTTTGCTCACTGAGGTCTAAAGAGTAATTCCTACTTTGATTTTTTTTTTTTTTAACATTTGCAATACACCTCATGAATTTTCCTCTGGTGGATTCTCTGTTGTCCCTGATAAGATCCACAAGAGCAACTCTGACGGTCCCTAATCTGAAAGAAAAATTGTTTCTTAGATTTTTGGTTTGCTTAGTTCCTTTTTTCCCCCTCTCCTATTAATCTTTAGCTTGAATCAGTGTGATTATATAACAGACAAATCTGGCCCACTGCAAACTGAAGTGTGCCGTGTTTGCAAAGCAAAAGACTTCTCAAATAAAGCTGGAAACTGGTGGAATGTCTGTGAAGTGGAGCTGCACCCATTTCTTTAAATTCAATCATTCACTTCAGCCCCTGTCTGAGTTTATCTAAGTGACAGAAAAGGGCTTTATTACTGTTGACTTCTGTTAAGAGAATGCACAATGAGATTCTTTAAATGACTTGGATGTGTTTGGACAGCTAATATCTCAAAAAGTCTATTATCTGTATTGACTACAACACTACAGAATGTTATAAAATTAATTATGTTCTTCATAGGTTAACAATGATTGCCTCATTTAGAAATATAATTACCTATCACTGAGGTTTTCAGCCAGAAGGAGTTTTTTTAACAGTGTATAATAGTTTAGTTTGTCAGACTTCATTGAAATCCTTTGCTGCTTTTTCCTCCTCCTTGTAAAAGTTTGATATTTTAGTTGAATTTTTCTTTTCTGGTACCAAAGTTTTACTCCAGGTATTTAGTGTTATTCACAAAGGACAGACTAAAGGAGCAGCCTGGCCAATAAAAACAGGAACTACCAAGTGACAGCATGTTATGGGATGCTCTGGGATAGTCTGAGAAGAGTCCTCTTCCTTAAGATTTAAAAGAAGGGGAAATTATTATTCAGGAACAAAAAGTATGATCCATCTCCTGAAAGAGTCATTCAAAGAGACAGAAGTAAGAAAATGAAAACCTGATGATCATTCCCATGATTTTCCAAGAAGACTCCTTCCAGGATTTCTGTTCTGATTTAAAGTTATTTTTTAGAAGCAGAACCATTATCCCCACAGACACACCAAAACCAAACCCACCTGACAGAAACCATGATTTCTATGTGCATTTAAAAAGCGCAGAAAAGAGAAAATAAGTGCTAAACATTGTCAAAGTTTATGTCAAGTTATGCAAACAATGGCTCCCCTGCCATCCTGTTCCCAGGTCCATCTCTCTCCAAACAATGAGGCAAGGACTTGAGAAATACTGAAGAAAGGCAGATAATGCACTTTGTTCCTATTATTTTTCCTGCAGACACAATTTTTCCCCCTCGATTGTATCAGAGCTCATCATTCTCCAGAGCTATTAATCTGGCATCTGTATCGACAACGTGGGATTGTAAAAGATGTTATTTATTTCCTCTTGCCCTCCAGCTCCAATAGGAAAGAAATACTGAGCTGCCCCCAGCCTTAGGAACCAAGTAATAAGAGGAAAATGATGGAGTGTGATAATTTACACACAAAGAGATCAGATCCTGGCACTCATACATAGGTTTTGCTTAAAAACTGCAGCAGTTTTGTTGGGGTTTTTGCAGGTTTAGCTTAAAATTAGAATTTAGATGTTTGGATTGAAGCTGATTTAGTAGTTGAGATGTTGTTGTGTTTCAAAATCTCTCTTTAATAAAAGACAGCACTAAAATTGGGTGGATCAGTAAAATAAATACAAGAGCAACATTTGTGTGGCTTTTCATTCCCTACCTCTGGTGCGGGCGATTATGGAAAATACATCTGTAAAACAAACACAGGCTGCTTCTTATGTAGGCACAGTGTGTCAAAACAAACAGCACCAATCTTTGGCTCAGATTTGGGCTTTTTAGCATAACCCCTTAAATCCAGCATAAAATATATATCTGCATATAGATGTAATATTATATATTGATGTCAAAACAACATGAACTTATACTGAATGCTCTCCTACATGAGGCAGACACTTCCAGAACCCTTTACCTGAGCATTTGGGATATTGGATTTCGTTTTTATAAACTGAGCCCCTCAGTTTGCTAAATGATCAGCAATATTCAGAAAACAAGCACTCAATAATTACATCTAAGTAGCAAAATACAGAGTAATTTAGAAATGTGTCAATGCCTAATATTTTACAGATACTTTTGCTGTGAGAGTGGTGAGGCCCTGGCACTGGCTGCCTGCAGAAGCTGTGGCTGCTCCTAAAGCTGTTCCAGATCAGATTGGAGCAAACTGGGCTAGTGGAAGGTGTCCCTGCCCATGGCAGGGGGGGGAATGGGATGAACTTTAAGGTTTCTTTCCATCCCAAACCATTCCAGGATTCCATTACTCTATTTGATTTGGGGTTTTTTTGTTGGTTTTTTTTTGTTTGTTTGTTTGTTTTTTTGTGGGGACAGCCTCTGTTCTAGAGGGTGTTATTTCATTAGAGCTGAGCTTCTTTCCAACAGGGAGACCTCCATCAGGAGAGAGCTGGCAGCTGAGAAAGGGGTTGATGGTCCAGCTATGGAGGCTGGATGGACAAAAAGCTGCACTCAGATTTGAGGGAAGTGTGACTGGGGTGTGACCCCAGGGAATGAGGGCTGGGTTTGCCCCACTGACCACCCCCAGCCCTGACCAGGGCACCAGTGACGTGAGTGACCCTTGGGATTTGGCAGCAGCCACCCAGGAAGGAGGTCCCCTGGGCACCAAAATCTGCTGGGTCTGTCTCCTGCAGCACAGCCCAGAGGGAGGAAATGAGCTGCATTGGGAACTTTGCCTCTGGAAATGTCAGTCCTGGCAGCTCTAAAGATCACCTAAACAAGAATTTGGGGAATCCCTCTAATCCCCATGGGGAGAGTTGGCTTTTCTTGGCCTTTTTTGTAACCTTCTGTACAGTTCCTACAAAACCTCCAATGCCAGGCTCTCCCTGGTGATTTTGTCTCTCCAGGATTGCCCCTACACAGAGCCAAGGAATGCTGGAATTGCTGAGAGGTGTGTTCCAGAAGGGTTGTGACGCACCTGCAAAAGAAACACAGGAAGGGATTCATTCTGCCTGCAGAGGGATTACAAATACCTGAACAGGCATTGACACATTTAATCCTCATCCTTTGGCTTGCCAAAGTGCAGGGGACCTTGGGCTGCAGAATTTCTCCCGTACAAGAACGAGAGCATCTCCAGGAACACCATCCAGGTCATGGTACAGGACATTTCCTCTGAGCACTGCTCAGTCTCAGACTGGACCATTTTCAAACAGACTCTGAGCTTTGGAAGCCTTCATCTCAAGGTTTTATGGTTTTATGCTCTCTCAAAGGAACAAAACAGAGCAAACGTCTTCTGAAGCTCTCCACACAATGAAAGGGTAAAAGTAATTTAATTTTGGATCAATATTTGCAAGTGGTAAGTGGAAATTGCCACTCAATAAGGATTTTGGCTCACACAATTCCATTTCATTCTACTTTTGTGTGGTGCAAATCTGGGATAACACTCCCAGTGTTGGACTGTAGAGAGAGAAAAGAGGTACTTGCACTATGTAGTCTCTGCTCCATACTATTATAAAACCTTTAAAAATCATATACCATACATTATATGTGATATATAATCTATCTCAATAAAATATATTATAAATTTTGAATATATTGAGGTGCCAGACCATGGATTCAGCTGTGCAATTGAGCAGGTCACAAGCTCAGCTGGTGCCACATTTGTTTTGCCACTTAGTGAATATGAATTTCATTCTCATCTATAAATCTATAAATATATATTTAAACATACATAAAACAATTTTATATGTTAAATAAGTAGAAGTTTAAATGAGTTGTGAGCTTGCTGTTGGGGGTTGGTTTTTTGTTGTTGTTGTTTTGGTTTGAGTTTGTTTTCCTTTACTTCTAATAGCTACAAAAATTAGGTAAATAAAAAGCAGACTAATGGCTGGTTTAGCACACTTCACCCTTGACTTTCTTTGTCCCTTGGTCAGTGTTTTGTACAAAATTCAGTGAGAACAGGAAAAAATTCCAAGGGCGAAGGCGTAGGAAACTCACCTTGCAGCAGCCACAACATGTGGAGGTGTCAGAGCCGTGCCAGCAGTGGAGGAATTTCCGTAATGAAAATTTTCCCCAGGCATCCCCTAATGTCACTGGTGGTTCCCAGTGCAGATTACCCATCAGTTAGCACAAATTTGCTTTTTAATTGGCCTGTATTGCACCTGCCACATCCTGGCTCCCCAGCCTCCGAGGCACTGGCAAAAGGAGGAAGGTGGATATCTGGGGGGATTTAATTTAATGCATTCCAGGAAGGGCCTGCACAGCAACAATTAATGTTTAAAAGACAAGAATAATGTGCACCAGCACGAAGTGATGAGGAAGAGGGAAGGGCAGCTGGGGAGTAACTAATGAACAAGATTAATTAGCCACAGCAGAAAGATCTAAAGCCCCAGTGGCTCCAGGGGGAAGCTTTGATTCTGTTGACTTTTGTGGGTCTGGGGAATGGCCCAAGCAGTCCAGGAGTAGGAGATTCATCAGCAAGGCTTTGTTTGTCCAGGCTTGTTTTTAAATGATGCCAAAATCAGTGTGTTCTGGAGGTAAACCATGAAAAAAGGAACCACAGGCAGCAGATGTGGGAGGCTGGCAAGACCCAGGAATGTGGGTGCTGTTCTCCTTCCCAGATACAGGATGCTCTAGGTCCCCTTTTCCCATTTCCTAAGAGTATGAAAATTGAACTTCAGTTGTGAAAGTTGGTCAGCGACTTCTCAGTTTTTTTCGGATGTTCCAGCCATTTATTTTTCTCTCTTTCTTCCAGAATGGCTGGGCTCTCCTTGCTCAGATTGCTACGGAAGTCTCAGGGAATAGATGTTTTTATATAGAGAAGTGTGTTTAAGTTCCTTGCTGTGAATTCCTGGTGAATTCCACTCCCAAACCGTGCAGCTTCCTGGCAGCACTGCCAGCAGAAGGAGCAATACGACTCCACAGCTCCCAGATGTTGTGATTCCGGAGAAATATTATCCTGCAGAAAGCACAGGCAGCTGGGATGCTAATTCCCAATGTTTGCATCTCATCAGGGGCTCTGGGAATTGCAGGAGTGGGAATGTAGTGCAGCTTGTCTGAGCTGGGTTTGTAAGGACAGTTTCAATCCAACATCAATCAATAAATAAGCTGCTTGGAAATTAAAAATAAAATTGAAACATAAATTCTAGGAAATATAGTCATTCGTTTTAAATTACTTGAATAGGCAAAACTTGAATTTCAAGTTTTAACTGGTTTTGCTGAGGATTTTTCTACAACTGACTGCATTTCCTTTCTGTGAGTTTCATTCACAACCAGTTTCTGCTGAAGGATTTATCTCCCTCTTCCCTCCCACACATCATTCTCTTGTCTCTGTCACTTATTTCCTTGGGACTGTTAAGATAACCATGCAGAGATGTTCCATAAGCTGGCAAAAAACATTTTTCCCTCCAGAGTTAAATTCCTGTTAGGTCAGTGAACTGATCTGCCTGACTGACCCAAGTGTGGGACAGCAGTGGGAAGAGATGGTGCAGGGAGAAGGGAAGCAGGATTTCCCCAGTTTCATGTGGTTTTACACTGTTTTATGTGCCCATAGCATCCATTCCTTATTATTTTTCCCCCATCATCCCCTTTCCCCAGATGCCTGCACTATCTGTCTATAGTGGCTTATTGAGTTCTTGGTTTATTTTCAGGAAAAATTGAGTTATTTAATAAAGATATCCAAAATAAAGATACTCAGATAGCAGCAGCATAAGTATATATTTGAAATTTTATCTTTGCAGTGCTGGTGTGTGTTGCAATATCTGTGATATATTGCTCTTCCGTTTGCCTTATAACAGACTCCCTATTATAGAGGCAAAATTTAATAAGGCCATGTACATTAACATTATGGCATAATTTCCTGGCTGCCAGACAGGAGAGATTTTGAATGTTAAACTGTGTTTGATATGTTAATATAGGATGTAAGTGCCAAATGGGGCTCTATTAACAACACTTGCTTAAAATATTTTCCAATTTTCCTGTTCAACCGGGATGCAGAGAAAAAGGCACTTGCTCGGAAGGGAAGGAACTGGGAGCTATTTGATATCATTTAACTGCAGCCCAGTTGGTGGAGCTGGGAGCTGTCTGTGAGAAAATCCAGCAAGCAGGAGAACACATCTTGCTAATGGCACGAGGATGGGCAGCGAGGAGTCCGTGAGCAGCAGATTTCTGCTTTCAGAGGAGAATGGAATATAATTGTCATCAGGCACTTTCTCAGCTGTCAGAGATGTTTAGAAATAGATGAACTCCACTAGGACACTATTCCACCTCACCTCCTGAATTTCCTGATACAAAACCTGACAGGAGTGTGGTGATGGGCAGGTCGGGCTCTGCTCCCAGGGAACAGGGACAGGAGGAGAGGGAACAGCCTCAGGCTGTACCAGGGGAGGCTCAGGTTGGACACCAGGAGGAATTTCTGCATGGAAAGGGTGCTCAGGCCTTGGCAGGGGCTGCCCAGGGAGGTGTTGGAGTCCCCACCCTGGAGGTGTCCCGGGAAGGGCTGGGGGTGGCACTCGGTGCTCTGGGCTGGGGACAAGATGGGGATCAGACACAGGTTGGACTTCATGATCCTGGACATTTTTCCAAACTTAATGATCCTGGGATTCTGAATCTCCATATTTCCTTTTCATGCAAGGTGCACAATAGGAACTGTAAAAGAGATAGGAAAATTGAGAAGCCCTACAGCCCAACATCTCTACAAATTCCTCTTCTTACAGAGACTCTCATTTTGACTCAGGGCAAATTGCTTCTCTTTTTCCTCTCAATAGCATCTACTTTGTTTCTATGGTAGTTTTAAAGTGTTTTGGTTAGGTACCTCGTATTGTGGGTTAGTAAAATCTACACGGTACCACTAGAGAAGTAACACTAATATTAGTTAAGTGTAAATGGAACTGCTTCTATAAGCACAGAAGATGTTTTTTTCTGGATGAGATTAAAACAGTTCCTTAATTTTTTACAAGTCTACAGGTTAGGCTGCTAAAGCGCAGTTGTACCTGTCTTCAGCTCAAAGGGCAAATACCATAATGCCTGAAAATACACTGAGGGAGCCTTTAAATGAGTCTTTGCTCTGCCTGAATGCTGGGATCAGCATTAATCTCTAGTTCTCATATCGCTGCTTGTATGTGTCATAGAATCACAGAATCATGGAATGGTTTGTGTTGGAAGGGACCTTAAAGCCCATCCAATGCCACCCCCTGCCATGGGCAGGGACACCTTCCACCAGCCCAGGCTGCTCCAAGCCCCATCCAGCCTGGCCTTGGGCACTTCCAGGGATCCAGGGGCAGCCACAGCTTCTCTGGACACCCTGTGCCAGGGCCTCCCCACCCTCACAGGGAAGGATCTTTTCCCAATATTCCATCTAACCCTGCCCTCTAGGCAACCATTCCCCCTTGTCCTGTCCCTACATCCCTTGTAAAGAGTCTCTATTTTTTGTCAGCCCCTTCAG